>DWQT01000719.1:0-20310 GCA_018244895.1 Myscelus amystis hages | reverse complement strand
CATAGCACAGGCAATAAATTGCCTAATTTGGAATCAGACAGCCGTGTGTGGAATTGTCCTAAGATATTATTATTATTATTTGCTTAATGTTTATGTGTGTATTAATGATAATGTGTATCTTAAAATATTTATTTTAGGGTGGTAAGACTTTCATTATAAAGAATCAGGCCGATTTCGCAAGGGAACTGTTACCATTATACTACAAACATAATAATATGGCCAGTTTTATACGACAGTTAAATATGTATGGTTTTCACAAAATTACCTCCGTTGAAAATGGAGGACTGCGTTATGAGAAAGATGATATTGAGTTTTCTCACCCATGCTTCATGAGAGGGCATGCCTATTTACTGGAACATATAAAGAGAAAAATTGCAAACCCTAAATCAATAGTGACAAACAATGAAAGTGGAGAAAAAATTTTACTTAAACCTGAGCTAATGAACAAAATGCTAGCAGATGTAAAACAAATGAAGGGCAAACAGGAGAGTCTTGATGCCAAATTTAGTGCCATGAAGCAGGAAAATGAAGCTCTGTGGAGAGAGGTAGCGATTCTCAGACAAAAACACATTAAACAACAACAAATTGTAAACAATGTAAGTGTGGGAGTGGGGGGTAATAAATAAGGGGCATATTACTGATTCAGTTGATTAAAACTGGATAAATAATCTGAGTATCTTATTTATCAATGATTTTTTTATTATTTCAAGCTTATACAATTCCTGATGTCCCTAGTACAACCAACACGGCCTCCAAATACTAACGGTAACAATGTTGGTGTGAAAAGGCCTTACCAGTTGATGATTAACAATGCAGCACACAATTCCCAGAATGATGGTGCTTATCCTGGTAAGGTAAAGAATGTAAAACTCGATAAGGATGCACTTTTGGATGACACCAATGAAGAAATTCTGGTATGTTATTGGCAATACTGAAAAATTTAATATCTATTATGAAACTAAGTACTTGTATCTAAATAATTTAAAAATATTTTTTTACATCAAGGAGGATGGCCCAACAATCCATGAGTTAGCTCATGATGACATTATGCAAAATGATGTCTCTCAGGATAATTCTGCCTTTGTACCTGTGAATTTATCCAATAACACATTGATAAATTCCGCTCCTGTCAAATATGACCCATTGTTTTCTTCACAATATCATGTTACGATGGAAGACGGAGATGATGTTGACACTGGTAAGATTGTTATCATTTTTTTTAAATTCATCTCATTATTCAATTTTTTATTATAGTTATTCAGTTTTTACTCATTTTTGTTGACTTCTGTATGATTTAATTGAATTTTGTTATTTGTAAATTTATCTTTTTATTTATTTTTATATCTGTAGATGGTAGCAGAACCATATATCCTGTCAGCCAAAACAATAGCTTTTTAAGGACAACTGATGCTGTGCCTATTGTTACATCACCATCTCCTACATTGCCCTCTCCTACATCTCCAATAGGTCAGACAACTATGGATCGTGTCATCAACAATGTAAACAATGCATCACCTGGAACATCTAAGCCAAAACCAAGAAACAATTTGAAGAAAACCAATGGCACAAATATTAAATATTTACTCACAAACAGCAACTACAGTAATCTAAACCCTGCAGCTGACTTTAAGCTCCCAGCGGAGATATTTGCCAGTGATGATTCTGTCAGTGATGCCGGTATAGCTACAGTAGAAGATGTACAGAATGTACTTTCTGAACACATTGTAAATGAAGGTTCTGTTGTCAGTACAAAAGATAGAATGCTCGGAGGTATCAATATCAAATTGGAAAAACCTGAACCTAAGTCTAGTGGCAAGAAAACAAAGAAACCTAAGGATAATGAACATAACTTGAACTTGGCAGACATAAAGACTGAACTTCAGGATGATTTGGACTGGAACAATATGACACTTGCTACAGTTAACAATAACACAAATGTCAATAGGCTACAAACAATGTAAGTATCAATTCAAAGTATGACAAAATTGAATTCAGACTTATAATCATTTTTAACTGATGATCTTGCTTCTAATTGTCTACTTATGTTGTAATATATAATTAATTTATATAAACATTTTAGTCTAATGATATAATGGCCATATATGTGTTACATTAAATATTCCTAATAAGGAACTTTTCATGTAAAAATAAATATATTTTATGTGTTTAATGTTTAGGTTTAGGAGAGATAACACCAATAAAAACCGAGAGGAATTATCTGCCCTCTTTGGATCAAGTCCAGCCAAGTATGTTAAATGTCAATTATTTATGTAGAATATCAAAATGTATGGAGTATCCTACCATAAATATTTATTGGCCATACCATTTTTATATAGATAGCCTATGGAGTACCCATGGTACCTATTTCAATCAGTATTATAATTTCAAAGTTTATTTTCAATGCTGAAAACATCTTATTTAAGTATTTATAATAAACTGATCCTGTATGTAACAGTCTAAGTATTTGGTCTATGTTTAGGTTTTTTCAAATAAACTTATTATCAAAATAAATACTTTAATATACACAATGCCTTAGTAACTTCATAATATTTGTAATGAAAGGGAAGACCTTAAGAGTAACTGTGAAGGCTATTGTAAATGCAATGCTATGTCCAAAACTGGTTTACTATGAGCATGGAAATAAACCTTAATGGAATTTTTTTTATTCAATTGTTCTTCTTGGACTAATCACATTTCTTTTTTCAAATTAAAGTTTACTGCAAGTAATAATTGGATGTCAATATAAAATTATGTTACTTTAAATTGTTGTCGATGTTTTACTTTGCTTTACTTTTACTTCGCTTATCACGATATTTATAGTATATATTCATTATCAAATATTTCAGGACTGACATTGATGATCATCTGGATTCGATGCAAACTGACTTAGACTCCTTGAGGGAATTACTACGTAGTGATTCCTATTCTTTGGATACAAATACTCTATTGGGGGTGAGTGAGTTTTCTAATATTTGCCTTGCAATGCGTAATATTATTACTTTATTTAAAAAACAGTTTTAAACATGTTCATGAATAAAAATCAATAAGTAATGTAGCGCTCATATTTGAATTCGTGTTACGATAAGTCACGCACACTAATGCGTCGACCTGTAAACATTGACGTTTGAGGCCGCAAGGTTGGTAGAGCCGGCGCGGTCACGTTGCTCGCAACGTGTTGTGTCTGCGCGTGAAGCCTTGTGCGAGTGAGTGCGGTGCGGCAACGGCATTTGCTATCGCGCTGGCATCGCTACCTTTCCTACGCAATAATGAAACGATTACATTATAAAATTAAAATACAGTTTACTATTCTATCAGAATAAGTAGCGTCAGTCAAGTTAGAGATTCTTCCATGATATGTCTAAATAATACTCGTATTAGTTTAGTTTTTATCAGTTACGTAATGTTACATAATGTTTTTTGCATATCCAAGTTACTATATACCTAGCTATATGTATAATCATTTTGCCAAATCGTAAACAATATGAGTCATAAACATAAATTTCCATGGTGCAATCCATCAAATTTAATACTTGCTTATAATAATAATTATCTATATCCTGTCTTGTTCCATTATCCCTCAATAAAATTATGAGTGATTTGATATGCAATGTTATTTTGTGAATGTACCGTTTGTCTTTTTGACTGAGGTATGTGAGGAATGTTTAAACCAGACACATAACTAAGAGTTACTAAAATAGGTTTTTTTATTTTCCTTAAAAGAAGCTTTTATCTTTATTTTCATTTTATTTGTTTTTTTTTTTATAAGCCTTAAAAATTCTTACTTACAAGAACAGATAAAGTTACTTTAATTGTTAGTTTAATTTGCTGTAAGTAACTGAAAAAAAATCCATTAATGGGAAGACTAATTTATTTAAAAAAAGTTTTATGAACAAATAATAATATAAAGCTTATTAAGATTACAGTTTACTGTCCAGACATTTATTTACTACTTTAAATGATAATTAAATTGTGCTGTGGAACCAACATTTTAAATTATTCAACTAGCAAGAGATGAGATACATCTATTGTTGTACATTAATTGTTTTTGGTTATTGGAAAGTAAATGAAAAATAATATTTTTGATGTTGGCGGTTGGTTGGATTGGCGATAACAACTGCATCACAGCAGAAATAAGTGTGGCGAAGTAGTTTCAGGTTTCGGGGTATACATACATCATTGGGTCAGTCATGAGAAAGCAAAAGAAAAATATAATTTCTAGGACTTTCTTTCATTGCTTTTTTTGCCTGTTATTAATAAAAAAATAAAAATACCACTAAAATATTGCGTCATTTACTTTTATAATTTCACATAAAAAATGAGAAGTATACTGATCAAGTAATTGATAATTCGTACAAGGTATAGTCAGTAAGCAGTAAATCTTGGAACTAACCAAGATGGCTACCCGTAGTATCTATGATGTACCAGCAAAAATACTCGTTATAAGTCTTGGTATATGGTACACTTCTAGTGTTATAGTCAATGCTTGCTATATAAATATTTTCCAATAGGTAGATGAATTTTGTTGTAGCTTTCTTACTTGTAGTTTTATTTGACCAATACATCATTTTATTTCTTTTAATTTTTGGATCAAGTTATAGTTGTCTATAATTTTAATGATAGTGTTATGAGTTCTCTACGACATAATGTGTTATTTGTAAGCAAGAAAAGGATGTGTATAATTATGTTTCGAATTTTAAGATGCCGATAACCCAAGATGCCTTACCTCAACTTAATCCAAGACAGAGAGCGCAGGTAGAAATTGCAAGTTTTAATATTTATGTATTTGTTAAATATTTGGAGGAAAAGCTATATCGGTTTTGCAGAGTTCAGTTGAATAGTTAAGAACTGAATTGTTTATGGAGACCTGTTGTATCTCTACCATTCATAATATTCAATATTAAGCTATATATCCCTTAACCCTTAAAATTTTGTTTACATATTTATTTTAATTATTTATCTTATTATATTTCGCAGCTGCAAGTCTTTAGGCAAATTTATTGTTCATTATTATTATTGATTGGTTTCATTTTATTTTTCAAAATTCAGAAGTTATTACTACTACGGACTGCTCTGTTCAGATAATCAGTAAGAGACAATACGGCGTTAAAATCAGATGATGGTACCGAATTATAAATACATTTTATCACAATTTTCCCTCTTTTATTCAACATGAATAAATTTTGGATCCTTATCTCACTTCGTTTTGGCAACATTCATTTAAGCATTTATTGTCCTGTTGATCAGGTTTGGCTATCTGGTCTTTTGACTACCTAAATTTTGTAAAATATTTTTTAAGGGTTAGTACATTTTCAAAGTTCATTATTTGATATGTAACTTTTTAAACAATGCTAACGAAATGAGTATCTTTCTTAATTTCGTAACAAATTTTGTATATTTTTTACAGTTGTTCGGGTCCGATGATCCATTCTATGGCCTGACTTATAATCCAACTGATGAGCGAACGAAAGGCAATAACAATGGTGAGTTTATATAAGTTTTTGTATTTGAAACCTGTAAAATTCTAACAGATAGTTTATACACCTTGTCGCTCCCCATATTGAATAACATAGAGAAGGCTGTGAAGTATTTTTGTATTTTTATTTGTATTGATCTACACATACTGTATAGTATAAACACATTTACAACGATGTTTTACACTAGCGATTTCTGTTGACTAATTTACCAGCTTAGCATACATTGTCGACTCACTGTTGGTCTTCAAATTATACATTTTCATCACTCCGCCAAACCCGTGAGGTACCATCTATGTATTGACATATAGAGTAGGATGTGTGAGTTATTTTTCACGTTTGTGTTAAATTGTAGATACAACCAAACAGTATCCGATGATTGATTTTGATTGGCTGATTGGTTGCGTCGATACATCGTCAACAAAGTAGCCTGTGGCTACTGCATCTTTCAAGAGTTAATCGAGAAATGACTGCCGCATGTACATGTGTCATGTTGGAATTGTTTTTGGTAAAGGGAGACAATAGCGTGGTTACGGTCTGTGATACTGTTCGGAATGTTTGGTGTTTAATAGCACGATCCTCAATGTGTACTTTTAGTCCGAGATACCAGTTATCTACTTTTAGGGACAACATTTTAATTGTAAATAATATATAAAAGTGTAAACAAATTTATATTATACGTATGTTCTATGTTGCTTAAATACTTGCTGTAGAAATCTAGCGGATACTATAAGCCTTATGCACATATTACTGTCTGCAGATATTTATACATGTATTTTACGTTAAACAAGGATGATGGCACTAAATTTTAATTAAAAACTAAAGCCTAGAAGTCCATATTATTTGACATTTGACAAATATATTTGTGCATTAACTAACGTTTTTGCATCAAATAATCGGATTATATTGTTAATATTACTCAATGTAAACTTAATTTTGTCTCACACACACACATATATATACAATGATTAATGAATTTATGAAGTGCAAGTTGTAAAACTATGGTGCATAGTTTAACATATTATGTGACCATCTTCTTTGAATTATTAACATGGGGTTTTATTTTGGTGTATAATGCTTTTAACATTTAAGTGATGATAATTAAGAATTTAAACGCTAAGTTATCACTGTAGGGTACTTATGTTAAGTAAATGTTTAATTGTTAATTAAAGCGATCAAGCTGAAGGGGGACGATGATGATTCTTATGTGGGCTGTGAACGCGACGCGCCCTTTGCGGAGGACAACGGTACTAATCCAATATTACATGACACCTTATGTACTTCACTTTTAATATTGAACACTGTAGATTATTGTTACTCTGCACGATTTTATAATTCATTTAGCTTTGTTAGTCGCCCGGTAAAATTATATGTCATAGTAATAGCATGTAATTTAAAGGTAAGACTGCATGGCTAAATACCAAAGGATATTATGGTAAAGTTGTATTTTCTGCAAATAAGTGCATAACACAAGTACTGTATTTATGTACAGTGATACAACTGCTATTTCTATTTTCTATTGCTATACAAGTTGTAAAATCCAAGCTTAATAATATGTTCTTATATAGTAGACTTAGTATTTGTTATATTACTGTAGTTAAACAATAGAGTTTATATTATATTTACTAGTACATTTAACAGTTTACTATCATAATGTTAAGGTTTACTTCATAAGGTTTAATATTTTATAATATTTTTCTATACTAAGATAATTAAATGTTATAATAATGTTAAGGGTTATAGGAATAATGAGCTTAATTTGGTTGCAATTATCAATTAATTTTTATGAGTTTAAATTTTTACATAGGAATGTAGTATGCATGTCTCGAATTAAGCCGGCTTTGATTTATTTGTAATGAGGTTATTCATTTTTGACAATTAAGAATTTGCTATAATGTGCTCTTTCTGTTAAATGTATAATAGTATTTACATTTAAAAGCAACACGAGTTTTTGCTCTTAGCACAAAATAAGATTTCTTATTTTCTGCTTGTTACTTGTGTAGAAGTAATAAATAAAAACATTATATATATTTATACAAGTATGAAAACCTTTTATAGAATTATTTTTTATGAAAATAAGTGCGTGTGTTAGTGTGTCGAAGGTTGCAAGTTGACTAACGCTGTTTTTCTTGGGTAAACTTTCAGCTGAAGGGAATCAGCTAATCTCGTATACAGGAAATATTCCAGACTTTGAGGCCATGGGCATGCCCGAGCTGGAAGAGGACACGTCCCCGGGCGCCTGCCCGGCCCCGAGCCCCGGCAGCTCTACTTTGAACACGCCGCAAGCGCCGCTCAGGTCGCCGTTCAATCATTAAGGCCACGCGCGAATGGCTATCTTAGGTGGACAATGTCAACATTTAGGACAGCTATATATGAAGTATACAGTTGTATCTCGTCGGCTTATTATGTTATTATAATTGGCAAATTTCAATGTATTGTGCGTATTAACTAACTCGCTGTCATCATTGTCTTATTTACATTAAATGACTAGGAATATGTTCTGTTAGGCTTGCACTGTTTTCGAGTGATTTTTAAATTTCGGCCAAATAAAAATGTAGAATATAATTTGCGTTTTGTTAAAGATTAAATTTTATTATATATGTTATAATTTAGATATCTGATTATTGTTATTTTGATTTTTAAAAATTTTAATATGTCTGCCTGCAACTAAGTCATTATTGAAATATTATTGTTTCATGAACATTATTGTGATCTTTGAAATATGTCTTCGACCGGGTGTATAATGCTGAATATAAGAATACTGTTATTATTATTATTACACAAAGTAGGTACGAATATTGTACATATTTTGATTTTTTAAAACATCCATAATGTTGCGGGATTGTTTTATTTTTTGGTCAAGATTTTCAAATTCAATAGTAATGTTACGGTTCATTTGCACACAGTTAAAGCAAATTTTAAATACATCTACCTATATTTATGCATATAAACGTCTTTGTCTTTATAAATCTCAGCATTTAATAGAATAGCAGTGACTGTGTTATTTGCTTAACTTTTGCCTCATATTACGCTCTTTCGTAGTATTAGCTTAAATATTACCCATACATTTTGTAAATATAATGTTGTTTCACCACACTTTATGAGATGCGTTTTAATAAAATAATATTTTATTTACTTAAAATTAACATCGTACATGCCACTATTATATATAACAAATGATATAAACTATACAATAAAATTGCTGTTCTAGTGCCTTACATATAAGATGTATTTACGTTAAACATGACTGCAGTACACAGGGTGGATTACTTAAAAGGGGCGGTGACGGTTAGCAAGTGATAGTACTAATTAACTTTGAAAGTATGTAAAATATCACAAACAGGTTTAAACTTTGTACATGTACAAACAACCATTAGAAATATAATATATCCATGTTATTTGATTGTTTCTCGAATAATAATAAAACCTTTTAGTAGCTTTAACAATATTCTGGCAGGCGGCCCCTCCTACGGTATCTGTTGAAATGTCCGCGCGGCGTGCCCGATATTATTATATGATTACGAGGTATAATATCTCGCAGGCCAGCAACAAAGCGATTTCCGCAACTTGTTTAAAGAATCGCTAATTCGCATCACCGATAATTTCAATCACAAGTCACTAATCATTCTTAGCTAGTAAGCTTAGTTGTAATAAATATTGTATGATTTTGAAGGCGGTATAACCTGCCGGCCGGGGGTCGACTGCGGAGCGCCGCCGCTGTATTCATTTGCTGTTGAACAGCAGCGGCTCACTTGAGACCGGCCGCATAGAGAACCTTAGCTCTATCTGAGATTCGATACGCGTGTCCTTTGAACGATACAAATGTTGAGTTATTAGTCCCGAATGAAAGGATTTTTGTTGGATAGAAACGTTTTATAAGTGATAATATGCACGCTACCTGGTAGTGATAGTGATAAGTGAAAGGGTGAATTGACTTTTGGCCATCGATATTACATCACATTATAAATTATCAACTTGAAGTCTACATAGTGTTAAATTTTTTGATTGTCGTGTGATGTTTAGCTTTTTATGTACTAAACTAATATATTAAGAGGTTTTGATGTAAAAAGTGAGAAAGTATTTTTATGCATTTTATACATTTTCATAGATTTAAAATTTTGTCCAGAATTGAGCACTGTCCCATGTTCAAAGCGAGTACAGTGTCCATAAAAATAAATGCAATAGTGTCGTCACTCCATGTATATATTGTATGTATTTGTGTAAAGGATTGGAATTTTGTAGTACATAGACACAATAGACGATTATTTGTAATGTTGTGTATATGCGTAAATATTATGCTTCTAGTTTTTGTACACATTGAAAATTAACAGTGTATGTATTTTCAAAACAACAAATGTATCTTCATATTGGGATTTGATAAACATTTAATGACGCATCTGGTTCACTCTTATGTTTGCAAATACTTCCTTGTATCACATATGCAAGTGCAATAACGACAGGTAATGGCCAATTTTTATATTGCGTTTTAAGTTATTTTTAATTTAATTGTAAAAAAATATTTATTTATCATACTTTTGTACACTTTCACAAAATGCTTGTTTTATTTCGTAAAATGATATATTTGAAAGGAATTCACTACTCTCTGTAGTTTAATTTTTTTATTGTTGTTATTTTATTTTGGGTACCACATCGAAACTAACTCCAATATGAAGGTATATGATTTAAAATATGCTTTTACAACAGCCAAACGAGATTAGGAAGGAATGTAAAAAGTGTTACCACTGTTGTTTGTGTACACATAGTATTAGCCTTTTGTAATATAAAAATGTATAATGTATAAATACTAAGTAACATTGTATATTATCATTGACATAGGAGCTATGAACAAAGTTTGCTAGGTGAATAGAATACTTACATTTAACTATGTTAAATTAAATTCATAAGTTATTTTTAAATATGATGTAATAAAAGATTCAATGACGATAAGTGTTTTATTTTTGTTATGTATCGGTTTGCACCCTTTTGCAATTGGCCTATTTTATATTAAGTACATGTATTTATAGTATTCTTCATAACGTCCATTAACACCAGAGGTAAGGTTTCTTTTAAGGACACTATACACTTCTTTGTTGTGTTTAAAGCATCGTAAGTAGTAATCGTATATCAACTATCATAAGCATTCTGTCAATTTACCTAGAAACTTTCTAGTTATTAAAGCAATCCAGCTAAATGTACGATGGGTAAAAGATTTAATAAAACTATATAAATGTGTTAACGTTTAATACATTTCATGTGATTAAAATATAAATAAATATGCATTCACATTTTAAAATATTAGATGCTATAATTGTAGGGCCACACCGAAAAATATTAAATATGTTTTGGCTGATTGAATTGATGCAGTCTATGCCTTTTAACCAGTAAAAATACTTAATCTTACATTATACATTAGATGTAACTATTTAGTGTGTTAAAGGAAGTTTATATAAATATGATTACCAATGAAAAATATATTATTGTACTATAAAAACTTTAAAATTCTTCAACCTAAACATCTACATTTAACATGTTCAACATTTTTCGAATACTACTTAATTCTTAAATACGACTAAAAAGCAATAATCGATATAAACAATGACATTGATATATTGAAGATTTCACTGCAGTAAATTAAATGTGCTCGCAGTGGCTTGTGGGTCTAAAGTGTCTCAACGTCATCTTCTTACTCCAGATAACACCTATACAAAATTAAAATAAATATTACCGGTTATAGCTATAACACATATTTTTTTTAATAAATGTATTTATTTTATTTAGCTAAGTGGAAAAATAAACATATCATAACAAGAATAATAACGAAATCCATTTTCAAAAATTTCGTCAATTTTTTTCACATCTGAATCATATAGGAACGAATTAGACGACAAAATAATTTCTGCGTAACAGAAGATGGAACAAATTGTTTTTGCTATATTAACATGTTCCATTTATTATTTTACTTTTAATTTTAGGAATGTTTTAATTGCCTTTCACACTAAATACTAAGTACTATTTTGGTTTAATAGTTATATAAATACTGAGCATTTTATATTTTACAATTCATTGAGATATTACGTATTTACGTTTATTACTTTGGCTTTACTAAGAGTTACATTTTTCAAGCTGTCATAGCAACATAATTTTAATGGTTAATATATTCAAATTTAAAATTTTTTAATACGCGATTATTAGGGAAATAAATTTGTTTTTGCCATATTTAGGGCCTAACAAGTCTTTTTACTATCTTTTCATTTTGCTTATTTACGTTTTCATTTTAATAAGTGATGGGGACAACATTGAAAAGAACCTATATTTACTTATTGAGGATAAAAGTGACATTAGAAAAGATTGGTTAATTTTTGATTTTTTCTTAATAGTACCAAAAGCTCCGGATTAGTTCTTACCGAATTTTTTGGCTGATAATTGTAAATACAGTCAGATTGCAAGTTTGCAAGTATTATATGGTTAGAGAATTAGTGATAGAAAAATATATTCTCGACTATGCTTAAAGCGTTTAGAAATTTTCACACGAAATTTCGCAACCGACTGTCTCCACGCCTCGGACAAGGGGGTATTCAAATCTCGTATGTAAAAGTATGCCTTAATTTTTGTCGTTTCTATTATTATATAACAGTTTCAGTAGGCAATCAATGTAAGCGTAGTTTCCGTAGTATCACCGATAAAAATTTAGGGGGGCGGGTTTTGGTCTTAGTTGCATCAAGTATTAATGGCCGTGGTATGTTAACTAGTACCGTGTGCAACGTTGGCAGAGCACCTAACGCGCAAGTCAGGTCAGTTGACATGTGCTTACAACCCTGAATATCCAAGAACTTCAGTTTTTCACAGTGATTTTGTATAGCATGTAGTGATACATCTGACAGTGGACTGCAACCCTGTAATAAAAATATAATTTATAAGCCAGTTTATAACGTAAATTTATTTATTAAATCAATAAGCTCACATTTAAAGTTTTGGCCATGGTTTTGACCTTGGTGAAAACATTACATAAATATAGGTATTCGTTCTTTCGTCTTGTTTTTGCTTACTGCTATGATGAATTGATCATAGCTATGCATTGATCGTTAAAACTTCGACGCGTTTTTGTAGATAATGGATTAATTTTTTGCATCGAACATCATGTAGGTACAACGTTCGTAATTTATAAAAAAATAGCAATCCTGGCTGTACCTTATCGCTTAACTCCCGTTCCAATAAGATAATTATCTATAAAATATATAAGTACTCTACCCACTTTACAAATTTATGTTCAGATGACAATTTGTGAAGGTCACCTGAAGCTATGGATCGAAAAGCGATGTCATAGCAAAACAGTCTGAAAAGTAATACAGATAAAATATGGATTTTAATAACATTTTAAAATCATCATTGCAATGCCCTAATGCCACTACAAATTGCTACAAAGTTAAAGTCAGACGGGTAACTGCTAGTAGCAAGTTTTCGCAGGCTTCAGATGGCAAGTTAAAATGTCAGCGCCTGATAAGTTGAGTAACAATAACTAGAGACCAGCTTTTTGGCCACGAAATATGTAACCGCTTTGGAGCAGTGTGGTGGATTATTAAAAAGCATTACATTTTGTAATTTAAACAGTACTTACCCTTAACTCTAAATATTGCAAACGTCTTAGATCTTTGGCAATGGCAATAATAGCTTCATCTTTCAAATTGTAACAATCTTTCAGAAACAAAATTTCAATGCTAGGACAGTTTTTGACCAGATGCTCTATTCCAACGTGCGTTATTTGTTGGCACCTGCTCAAATTTAGGTTTTTAAGTTCTTTGCATGCAAATGCATACATCAAGCTTACATCTGTTATTTTATTACACCCACTTATGTCTAGTTCCCTTAGACTTTTTAGTCCAGCTAGAGAATAGCCGCTGTATGAATCCAATGATAATTTCTCACACATGTTCATTACATGTTGCTTTCTTTTAGCGTCTCTTACTATCTCTCCTTCGGCCCTAGATCCAAGATGAATTTTAAGACTAATCAAAGAATCGTCTAAACTTGACATAACGGGCCCACAAACATCACCAGTTTCAATCTTTCCCATTCCAGTTAATCCAGCGTCAGATACTTTATCGCAGTGACTTATTTTTAAAGTATGCAATAATACTTGGTTTTTAAATATTAATTGTATGGAGGCATCTGTCACGGCATTGAAACAGTAACTTAAATCAATTGATCGCAGATTAGGCAACTTTTCTGACATCATAATAAGAATACTTTGATCCAAATTGAGCGAATTTAGGTCCAATTCTTCAAGGACTTTATTTACTTCAGTGCAAAGTCCCCATTGTAATCCAACTTTACTTATAAGCTCACATTGTGAGATGTTTAGAACTTTGAGTTTTTTAAGTTTGTGAAGTTCTCCAATTCCTATATCTGTAACAGCTCTACAGCGTTGGATATTTAGTTGTTCCAAATTGAGTAAATTTTTGCAAAAATGTACCAAAGTCTGATCAGTTACTCTGGTACATAAGCCAACATCAAGTTCCTTTAATGAAGTTTGATGTGTTGCAAGTGCTGAAAAACCAGAATTAGTGAGCTGGTCACAAGAATGAACTCTCAGAGATTCCAGTCTCAAGTTTTCTGTTTCAGATAATTGTTTCAATGCAGCTCCATCAATGAGAGTTTTTGAAAACAACAATCGCTTTATATTTTTAGCCCTCAACATAATAAATTGTGAGATAAAGTAAAAAGTTAGAACACTTTCTGAAGGGTATTGAAAAATATCTGCATCTGGAGGGTAAAATCTTTTAACCAACCCGTAATGAAACTGCAGAGAACAAGCAGATAAATCAAGTTCTTCCAATATGGGCGCTGCTTTTACAAATCTATTAAACAATGCATCAGTTAAATACTGATTTCCTGCTAAGCTCAAACTTTTCAATTTATCAAGACTGTTTGCTGCCAAACCTTCAGTTTCTCCTTCTAACAATCGTCCAGACATGAACAGTTCTTTACAATTTTGGACATTTAATGTCTTTAAGTTTGAGCACTTCTTTAATACATTTATAAATGATTTTTCACAGATGTCACAATTTCTGAATGCCAAACTGTTCATATTTTCGCCCAATCTATTCCAAAAACTATTCATTTTATTTGATATTTCAACTTCACTGAATAAAAAGTTGTAATATGGAATTGAAGCATTTTCAAATATAAATTGTGGAGATGAATCTTCATCATTTAATATCGTTTTAAAAAAAATCACAACTTTCTTCTTTAAAAAACAATAATCATTTGCAGCGATGTACCAGGATTGACATGTTTCACTTGCCGCTTTTCTATCAGATTTGGGTAAAAACTTGAAGAGATGCACAAGAACCTGGAATTACAATTAATAACAATACATTAATGGTTATTTAAATAAAAAAAAGGACAACAGAACTGTTCATAATAACAAATAAACTCAAGTTTCAAATTAAGTATCAAAATATCTCAAAGGGGATTTTTCTTTGTGAGTTCAGCCTAATCATTTGTATAGGCCGTTTTCATCTTTGTATGTAATTGTAACTTTTTCATAGATCTTGTCAGAAACTAGTTGTAGAGGGGTTTCAGATATACTTAAGCATATTTTATCACATATTATGCAGAGGTAATTTTTGACATCCGAATAACGTTATTTTTGTTTCAGGGTATAATTGAAAATGGAGTGATAAGATATATTCGATTACATACCTACTATAATATTACTCAATAAGTTCTCTGTTTATGAAATTATTCCAATTAAAATATATACAAAATACAACTTTTGATCAAAAATGTGGAATTCATATGCATAAATCTAATATACATATAGAGTGCAACACGGGCAAATTTGGCCTTCTAAGCATTGTACCTCAGAATACCATGATACAATAGTGACGTAACAATCTCTAACAGGGAAGAGAGAAAGTGCCGAGTACCAAGTATCTGTAGCCTTACAAACCTGATGTGCTTTTTATACATTCAAAACAAGCACTGATAAAAGTATAACCCAGAATTAATCAGAGTACATATATATAATGATATGAGTTATGAGAATTAATTGGAGGAAAAAAAACTCAAGTGACCTCTATGAACCAATTAACAAAATATGTAGATTTGTATGATATTAAAAAACATTTTTTCCAATCAGAAAGTTCTGCAAAAATGCTAATAGGTAACATTAGGATGATGTAATATAGGTTTTTTTCCACATAAGTCATGTTTTTGTAACAGTGTAGGCACAAAATGGTTCGTTCCAATTTTGGTCTTTTAAACTGAACAAGAAACTATAACGTATATAGGTTGACGTTATTATGTTTACAACCAAATAGATCAAAAAGTACCACTAAAAATAATTGAACTACCATAGTAGTTACACAAAAGTTTGTTATCATATTGAATAGATTTTAGTGAATGGAAATGTTTCATACATGACTGCTCAAACATTTTTATGCTTTAAATAATAATTATATTTCTGTTAGTACCTACCTATAAACTACTCCAGTATTGACATTGAAAATGAAATACATTCTATTGTGAAAAAATTTAGAGCCATTACAAATTCGAAAGCAAGGAAGTAGGTCTTGAAGGTAAAAAAGATACTTTAATCAAGATCACGTGAAAAATGATAACTAACTCAAAAGACAAACAAAGAAAATTAGTAACAAGTAAGGATGTCCAATTTCATAATATACAAGAAGCAAATAACTAAATACCTCATATGGCAATTCCATTCCTATTTATTAAACTAAACCGCTCTTAAAACTGTTCTTGAATTACATTATTATAAAAAGGGATTTATTTATGTATGTACAATAAAATTCACAACATTCACTTCTATTATTTGACATACACTGACATAACTGACATTGACACTAAGAGAGCGTATAATATACATTGATTGATATCAAAAAGTAAATATTGTATAAAAGAATGTGATATTGTTGCAATGTTGGCAACATTATTGTTGTGCACTGCTATATACCGGGCTTATAGAATTGTAACATTTGTAAACATTTAAAGCATTTTTTTTTCAGTTTCTATTCATTGGCGTCGAATTTGAAAAATACTGTCATAGTGTATTGTGTACTTTTACAAATAAGAAATGTGTTTTATTCACTATAACGAAAATTTACTAGTATGCCATTGCATAAATATTTCCACCGCTTTAAAAAATAAAGCGTAACATTTAATGATCCTTTAAGTTGATTTTCTCATGCCAGATAATGTCTGTTTTTGAGGGAATATAAAAGATAGCTATAGCAACATGAAGCACTTCAATGAAGTATTAAATAAAACTAAACACTTAGTTTTATAAATAACTAGCTGACCCGGCAAACGATGCTTTGCTACATAAATTATTTTTGAGTAACTTTGACCGTTTACTTAGCGCACGAAAGGGAAGCTCTAAATTTTGCCGTTGTCGCAATATTTTTTATTGCTGCTCCTCGCCTATTCATCTGAGCGTGATGTTATATAACTTTCCTCGATAAATGAGCTATCTAACACTGAAAGAATTTTTCAAATCGGACCAATATATTTCGAGATTACCGCGTTCAAATAATCAAACAACCAAACAATCAAACAAACTTTTCAGCTTTATATTAATCGTACAGATATAGATTTGTCCGTTATTATCACGTTACAATAAATCTAAATAGTAAAATTGCTTTTTGTTTCACTCGCTTCAAATAAAATTTAATAAGGACGCGGATGCCACGATATTAGGTTAACATACTAGTATTACGGGATACCCCGCTTATCTATTAAGAAAAACAATTATAACTAATGTACAATAATCTTCTTATCACCCATCTTATCACCCATGGCCTGGCGATGTAGGTACGTTATAAAGATTAACGTTGCCAGACAGTTATTCAAATCTATTCACGAAGATTTTTTGCAGTGTCTTGTCATTAAAAATACGATCCGCATTTGACAACAAACTCATTTCTGGTGACCGACTCGACCGCTCGAAGTGTTCTTCGAAACTCCAGTGACTGTCCAAAGTGCGCCTCAGATATTTTAAGCAAGATTACCCGGATATCCACATCACCTGAGGGAATGGACTAGCTGAATCGGTCGATTACCCTCAGAAGCTTGTGGAATGATAGCGCCTTGATTATAGAAGGCGTAGTATTATACTTATAGGTTTAAAAATGGCGCGATTGAGTTAGAGATACGTTTTTGATGAAATAATAACAATGTAATTCGATGGAGAGATACTTCCCTTTAGTTTGATCGCATTATTTTTGCCTTTTGCCTTCCAACACAATACACCAGAAACTATTGTTCGCAGGGCAATTAGTAAGCATTAAACAGATAATCTTAGAATAAGACAATTAAACAAGGTAAATAACATATAAACAGCCTTTTAACATAAACCAAACTGTAACAATTTAAATTATTACGTACATGTAAAGCGTTATTAACGTAGGTATATTTTGAAAACAAGCTTTTTAAAGATGATGTATTAACATTAGTTGAATACGACCTTAAAGACCGCAATAAGCGGCATGCCTTCTTACGTCCTGCAGTGGACGTTACGGGGTTAAAGAAGAAGTTGTAAAGATGTAATTATACAGCTTTCGAACGTATGTTATGTAAAGTTGTATGTGTGTTGATTGTAGATTTTTAAATTGCTATAATATTTTCAAACAGTAAAACAAAATACATATCAATTACACGTACTACGTACGCATTACCAACATTACTACACATTACTAATACTACCTACAAGTCTGTAGTAGTTGTAGTAATGTGTTATACGTTGTTCATTCATATATTATGTTATATTGTAATTTTACTGATTTATTTGTGTTACCTATTGTGTATCAAAATACAAAGTGACTAATACAAGTTTTATGATATTGAGATTTTTGTTCTTATAGATAAGTAGGCAGGCGGGCTTGTATGAGTTTGCGCGGCAGGTTATATTGTTATTGCCACTTGTTGGGCGCCACGAAGCTCAGTAAGCGCGGGGTGATCCTCGCGCCCGGCCTCGTCCTAACGTATCCCGATACATACATTTCTAATCGTAAACTTCGACGAACTTTACCGCGAGTGAAATATCTGAAAACCTTACTAGTTTTTTAATGGATAATTGAACATGGATTGATACATCAAATACTTTATAACAAGAACAAATTTACGACTGTGATATATTTCAAATATACACAATTATGTCCAGACGAAAACAAGCAAAACCAAGATCACTTAAACGTAAGTTAAAATGTTTAAATTTTATAACTTAGAGTCGTAGATTGTTTTGTACATTTTTAATAAAGTTTGTATTTTTGACTCTCGTGACTGACATTTGGTAATTAAATTATGCGACAAGTAGTTAGGTAAGTCTGTTACATGTGAAATGTGTTAAAACATGTCATAAAAGGCAATTAATGTGTTTAAAATTTATCAGTTAAAATGCCTTTTTTATTATATCTATTTACAGTAAGTATATTAATATATATCTGATATATCTATCTGATCTGATATATATCTGTAAATTTGACCTACGGAACAGGTCCTATTTTCATATACATGCATTTATTCGAAAAGCATTTTATTGTTAAACTCAAATTTAGTTTAAGTTGCAATCAGGTTGCTTAAATTTTCAAATTTTAATAAACAATTTCAATTTTTACTTTTTGTCTGTATTTGTAAAATAGGAAAGACTATTACTATTATTGTGCGTACTGAAATATTATAGGTATATGCAGGTTTGGTTATCCTTAATATAAAAATAAAGATAATTAATTGATTTTTGCAACTAATATCATTACTAAGTTTGCATGTTGTTTATGTGATCCTGTGAAATCTTTCAAAATAACAAAATACAAAACGTTTAATGTGTAGGTATACTTTATTAAAGTATTTATGAAAGGAGTGAATAGTCTAGTTGTGACAATGGAAAACTGAAGCATGAGTATGAAAAGTTAATACCTAATGATTTAGTTTCTAGCTACAGTTGCAGTATACCTGTGGGTATTATATAATGTTATAACGTTATAGGTAGCACGAACAGAAGGTAGTATTGCATTAGGTATCCCCGGAGTCGGTCGGAGTCGCAGCATCCTCGCGCTCCCCGCGGGACGCATTACGAAAGTACTAGACTCTACAGATCGATACCTTAAGTTAACAACATTACTTCGTCGTTCGGTCACAAACAACATTGTTTTCATCTACTTTCATCTACTTGATTGTAAAGGTTAATATTCCGTAATAATAATCGATAGTATTATGATAATATACAACAATCGGCGAGCTAAGACTTAAAATATTCAAAAGAGCGATCTGTAGGTTTGTGGCTCGGGTTAATCGAAATTAGCTTTCATTAATTTACACACAATAAATCGCCATCAGGGAGGTGTAGAATTTCTTTTACTTTTTACCGTCATTGGCGAGTAACATAGGTATTTAATTGTCTCGCGCGGTAGTTATTAACATTGTGAAATGTTATGGTAAATGAAAGTAATGTATAAGTTGTAAGCGAGACATTGTTGCAGCCATGAGTATATGTTTTGTAAATAAGTTTTGATCTGATGAATTGATAGGAGGCTTCTGCTAAACTGTTTCGTAACAATAACAACATAGAACAGTTGTGATGTAATCGTACAATATGACTGTAAAACCACTACGATTTCCAAAACCAGAAAAACTTGTGGGTCGGTTGTTGACAACGTATTGTACCCACGGGAGGCTTTCTAGGTTGTGGTTATGATCAACAAAAGCCCTTACTCTATAATGTAATATGTATAGTGTTTAAAGATTACTAGTATCAAATAAAATGAAGCAGTTCTCTTTTTCAAGTCTTTAAAACTGTTGTACCTACATACTCGTACCTATACAT
>DWQT01000718.1:0-20323 GCA_018244895.1 Myscelus amystis hages | reverse complement strand
CTGCTGTCCACCCACTCGTCGTCGTCGTCGTGGCGCGACACCGCCCGGCGACGCGGCGGCGGCGGCGGTGAGGGTGACCGCGCAGGGACCGCCACTACACGCACTTCTTTCTCTACTTGGGTCTCTGGTTTCATTTGTTTCTCTTGGTACCGTTGTAGCTGAAGGAGTTTCTCTTCTATCTCAGGGTTTAGATTCTCTTGCTTGAGTGCACTTTTTATTGCTGTAAAATGATGTAAAATAAATTAATACGTAATATGTGAACTATCTATATAGTCATTCTTTTATGTTTGCCAATCATTAGTCTGTTCTAGAGTGATTGTTCCAAATCTAAAAATTACTCACTCTGTTGTATGTAATCAGGCGTCAAAACAAATCCGTGTCCCGCATTAACTATGTCCGTTTTAGTATTGTTTCCTGGAACATCTTCAGGTTTCGAGGGGGTCGCCTCCTTGTTAGTGGCCGCCTCCGCAACGTGATCCTCGCCATTTACTAAGGATTGACGCTTGCTTGGATCTTCTTCAGAGGTATTCTATAATTTAAAAAAAGGACAAATAAGTTATCATATTTGTTTATTTTACATATATGCAAACATTTCGCTCCACTCTATTTTACCGCAAAGATACTACAAATAAAAAAAATATATCTGGTAGTAAAATAACTATACATCACAAAAAGGCTCTAAAATGTTTACTTTCCACTTCCCGCTCCCAGGAACCATCCAGTTTCATCGAGTGTTTCCATTTAATGACACTTTAATTTTCTTTGTATCAATTTTGAAGTACACTATGTTGGTGGTGCTACGTAGCATTTTAATATATTAGTGCACCACCACCACCACTGGAAACTAAAACTTGAAAAAAAAACTTATGGCAGCGAGACGCGACAGCGGCGCGGTTTCGCCCAAGGCAGCAACGATCCACCAGACTCGGCGCAAACGTACATTAACATTAACTACACATTCTCTGCTATCCAGCACAAATATCTACATTTGTACTATTTATATAACGTGTAATTAATAAAAAATAAAACTCATAGCACGCCGCTATTTGTCGGATATAATATGATACATATATTATAATATATAAACAAAATTAAATTAAAACTCATGCAGATAAAAAAAATGTAAAAAAATCCGTTTTTGTGGGAATATATCAGTACAAATGAATATTGATAAATGACGAACGAGACTTGATATGACAATCTACGAGTGTACACAATTCTTTTTTATTTGATCTTTGTAAACTATCATAGGTACATAATTGCCCATACACCCCCACAAAACGACTTAAATAACTGAAGCAAACAAGAAAAAAAAATCTCGAATAAACAAAAAAAGGACTTGTGTAAATAAAAGTCAATGCTGATAGTAATGTGTTTTATTCAATTGATATATTGTACTAGCCATTTATTTCAAAGATACGAAATGTTATATCTAAAGGTACACATTGACAGGTGGTGTATGAGCAATTTCTGATACCAGCAGCAATTACTATTTCACTACAAAAATATCATAGACAAATAAAGACATATTATACATACATTAAACTATTCATCGGTATTGTATAATGAATCACTTTTATCTGTAGGAAGAACGTATTTTTGATCAAAACTTTGAATTTTGAATAATTTATAGAATTCCTAATCAAATAAAAACTAGAAGGATATCGTACGTTTCTAAAGCATGTAAATGAAAAGTAGTATAAAATTAACACAGTTATTTAAAAATTCAATTTGTAAATTTTGTAGTGTAATGACAAAATGACTAAGTTATGGCCATGATAAACATAAATGAGATGTTTGTGTCGCGCTTTCTCGCTCACACAAATATTAGCAAGGCTAGAAGACTATTGCCAGGATTTTTTTTTATATAAATAACGACTCAAAGGTAATTTTACGTGTCCTGATTTTTATTCAAATAAGCGTCAAGGATAAAGTAATTAATATATGTTATGGTCATTGAAGCCTAGAATATTGGCTCACTCTCATCAGATAAGTGTTAAGAAATCCTAAAAACTAGGCGACACGTGCTTATTTTCTCACAATATAACGACAAAACAGACGCGTGACGATATTTTTAAAATAATATATATTATACAACACAAAAACAATATTCCTACGCGTTCCTGTCAATATGCTAGATATCATAGAATATTTTATGTTAATAATCTTAAACTTTTTTTCCCTTCAATGATAATCCATATCAAGTTAGAAGCATTTACGGAGCTGCGTTTATAGATGATATTTAATTTACACGAATATGATTGAGTTTTCCTTCGTTAATAATTTATATCGATTCACAGATTGTTCATAAATGGCCTCCTACAATGTTTTATGAAAAAAAAATCTTTTTATAACAAAAGCATTATCTATACTGTATGGTGAATTTTCGTTACTAGTAGCTAATATAAGTATTGAAATGGAGTTTGAATCATCAATTTTTATAAAGACTATAGAGGTTTCACGCACCTACAAAAAACACCTTTTATAAATAAGGTATGGATTGGTTAGTCATTTCCGAAATGTGCATTTATTACAATGCAATCTGTCGAAATGTAAACACGAAAGTGAAATGAGCGCTGTCATTGTCCTCTTTACCTGAAAGTAATATCTTGTACTTCATATTGGACAAAACAAAAAATACACTGTGAAATACGCTCATACATGCACGTTTCCCAGTGAAGATAACATCGAAACAGTACAAGATGTTATTTTAGCAGAAGTAAATGTGACTGGAGTTGAAGTATGACAACACTCAAAGGATCTTCGTCCACTAACTGCACATTCGGTACAGGAAATGTCAATCCGAAAAGCAATAATTTGACAAGATTTTTTTTGAGGTAATTTGTGACTGTGAAGGAAACCTGAATGAATCTGTTTATTTCCGAGATTTCCTGTCTTTTTATCTATTGTGATTATATCGAATGCTCAAAGAGACCTCAAAATTACCATTTTCACAGAAGCTGAAAAAACTTACAATGTTATGGAGCCTTTGTATTTAACTTATTGCAGAATATTCGGAAAGGGTTATAAAGTTTAGTTAATATAGACAACAATTTATAAACCAGAAACACTACCTGATACATTCCCACAATATCACATCAAATAAGACTTAAGAAGACTGTTAAGCTGCAGAACGAGCTGACCATTAACTATTGATAGAAATGTTGATCAAAATATGTAATATATACCTTACCGAATGGTTAAATTCGGAATTTAGTTGCTATCTATATAAAAAGGAGCTTTTTTATTTCTGTGTACATGAAATCCAAAGACTGGGCTTAATTTTTAAAATACAAAAATCTGTTGTGATATTATTGTTTTTAAACATTTCAAAAGTGAAAAAAGTTAACTAGTACATATGCCTCCATTGTAATTTGTATGGATTTAAAGAGTCTTTAGCAAAATACATTCTTTGGAATCACCCAGCACATGATTCATTACATAATCCCAATGAAATTGACATTTAACTATCATAATATTTACACACGTGTATTTTCATAATTACTATATATAATTATAATCGTATATTACCTGACTAAAACTAAATTAAGTTGTACAAAAGGTAAATAACGCATGTCCACTACTATTTGAATATGTCAATCGATTTAGAAAAGTATCCGTTTAAGAATAATGAGAATGAGAGACAACTAGGGTCTAGTATAACCATGATTGATTACCATCTATACTTTATAAATAACTTGAGTTACATACTTCTATACAAAATGTACAAAGATTGTCTTTGGCATAAATAATAACAAAATTATGTAATAATAATAATAATAATGTGGAATTTGTGGAAAATTGTGGTATTTGTGGAAAATATTAGTGTATGTGGAAAATTAATAATAATGTTTCAAGATATTGAGTGCAACATTATCAATTTAGTAACAGGTTATAAATATATTCCTGCTTGAAATTATCCATATCATAGATGATACATGGAATTTATTACAGTTGTGTAACTTGTGTATGTTATGTAACAATAAAATAAAATGTTTACAAATGCATGTTTTTCCAAATGATTTCATACAATTGCATACCAGACAAGACCAGTGTCATGAACAGTCTTCATAACTCCAGATCATAAAGACAAGAGGAAAATAATGTTCTTCAGTAGATGTCTGTAAACCAGAGTATAATTATGATTTTGTCATCTTTTACGGCCATATCCCTAGCAAAACTATCATTAAAGTGGATATGAATGTAAATAATATTGAGATGTTTTTAGCAAACGACTAGACTGCTTATCTTGTATTTATGATCTGAGTATGTAACATAGTTGAGTTATCACATAGTTACTGCTATTAGGGGACAAACGATTTTAATTACAGTCAAATCGTACATTAGTATTATATTTCAAACAACAATCATTTAACATTGTAACAAACTGAACATGTATGTATTTTTTTACTTTGCTTGTATATTAATCATACCGTGTGGCTAAAGAATCATTTGGCCCATAACAGAAAACATATATACAGATGTATCTATACGATTCATTTGGAACAGAAGTTTGAACCACGACAAGATACATGTTGAGTTATTAAAATAGTTCAGTTACAAGTGTGGACGCCTAATATTTTCCGATCGATTCTACAAATTGATTTGTTATCAGTAGCTATATGTTTTATATAAATAAAACTTTTAGCGCAATATTTGTTATGCGATTACGACTTCGGCATCCGACACCAATGACTGCTACACACAATACACGCACGCGCGGTTTACATCTATATTGACATGATTATTACGGTCATTACATTTTTGTTACATGTATTGGAAATTCAATAATGTATAAAATTCACACTTGATTTAATAATGCTAAAGTAAATTATATGAATCAGAAAAAAGACATTTTTTAAAAGGTGTTTTAGTCATGACCACTATGAACATTCAGTAATTTTCGAAATGTACAATTTACCATCTAAAAAACTTCTTAAATAATTTACTATCGTTAAATATAAAACTGTACATTTCGCTATAAATCCATTAATCAAAATTGCTGCTCGCGTTAGTTACCGGAATATACATCATTAAAGGCCGCGGAGTTTAAACGTCGCTTGTATGTATTTTTCCAATAGACCAATAATTTTGAATGGAATGGAAAGGCTGCCACCTCACTACACAACCTACATATTACTGGCATTAAATTTTACACATGTGGATACTATACATTTTCATACTAACTATGAAGAGATTTGTTAGGTTGATATATTCCCACAGTCTTACTTGACAGACGCCGAAGAAGTACGCGTTAGTATAATGTAGCGCTAGAGTTGGTTACTACATTTTTCTAAGATCCAATTACAACAAAATTCCATTACTTTCATTGCTTACTTGGCCCTTTTTTAACCACAATATATTGACAAGGTTTTAGTGGTTTCACAGACAATGGATTGAGACAATTTTGAATGACGTATAAAGAAAATTTTATACAAATTAACAAACTTCTATCAGAAACCTGAACTTTAAAAAATATTTAAATAGTAACAATGGTCGCCGGTGAAGGCCAGCTAATAAAAGTATATTACCTGTTGTGGGGGCAGCGCCAGAGGTTGCAGGGTCTGCTTCGATTGTAGGGTCTGCAGGGGCAGTGCGGGGCCTACGGGCGCCAGCGGAGGGGGCGCGCTCGGTGTGGGCTGCACCGCTAGGTACATTTTACGAGGACCCAGCATACCTTGTTTGCCAGTCGATTCTTGTGCTGAAAACCATAGATAATCCATATTGTTACATGCTATTATGAAATCAATATACTTATTTGTCTTCTCTTAGCAAGTTTTAAGTCAAGACTCACTAGTAATAAGAACCCTGGCATCCTTTAAAGTAAGATTTAACAAAACAGTAATTAAGTAAATGAATTGTATAAAAACCTTTCAATAGCTGCTGCTTCACTTGATGTTGAACGAGGGCCAATTGTTGTGGCGTCAGTGAATACCCATTCAATCCTTGCAGAACGATGCTAGGTCCAGAATTTGTCTGCATAACCTATTTGAAAAATTATAGGTATATATTATATGATTTAGTGATTATGATTACTTCCATTCTTAACTATAAGACTGTTCGGAAAACCATTATTAAGGAATATATAAAAATTGATAACCTGAGCAGTTACAGTCTTAATGACTGTACCGGGTGGCTGGCCAGCCAGCAATCGTTTTTCCATAATTTGGTCTTCCGTAAGCGGCACCGGCAAAGCGGGCGGCGCGGCGGGCGCCAACGCGAGCACCGGCGCGGCTGCGCGCGGCGCGCTCGCGCTGGCCGCCGACGCGGGGCTCTGCCCGATATGTGCGACGATTTGAGCTTGGTTGTTTCCCGTCGGCCGGATCAGCACCTGCTGTCCATTGACGGTGGCCAGTTGAATCTTTCCTGCGGCGAGTTGTTGTACGAGAACAGGATTGTTGACGACGATTTGCTGGGTGGTGGTGGCGCGCGGGCGCGGCGGCGTGGGGCGCGGCGTGGGCGGTCGCACGGGCGACGCGGGCCTCTGCAGCAGCTGGCCCTGCACGAGCACCGTCTGCAGGCCGGGCGCGCGCGGCTGCAGCGGCGGCCGAGCGCCCGCCTGCACCACCACCTGTTGCTGGACCAGCTGCTGCGCCGGCTGCACGACCACCTGCTGGGCCGGCTGAACGACCAATTGTCTGTTTGCCGTTGCGATGGTCTGTTGTGTTGGTTGCGATATGACTCGAGTCGTGGTTGAAGATTTGTTCTCTTCCGAAACTGGTTTCGACTGATTTGAGGATTTGTCGTTGTTTTCAACTGACGTGTCCTTGTTGGAAGTCTTAGCGGAGGCGGGCAGGGCCGCCACTAGTTGTCCGGTGACACCTTGTTGGCCCGCCACGACGATATGTAATTTTCCATCTGGCATCTGTATCAGCTGCTGCCCAGACAGTAACCCTCTGACGGTGAGTTTACCGTCGGGCGCGCGAATTATTTGCACTTTTTGAGGAGTATCCTTTTGTGGTATTTGTTTTTGTGGAGTTGAATCACCTGAGGTGACAGTTTTTGTAACAGGCTGACTAATGACCCTTGTAGAACCATCTGCACCTTTGGTCATGATTATTCGCCTTGTTCCTATTATAGTCTTTTGTCCGGTAGGTGTGGAGGAATTTGTTGTTAATAACGATGTCAGTGTACTTTTTCCTGAATTAGATTTACTTTTGTCTAGAAGAAAAATAAAGAAATCAATAGATAATATTACATATGAACTTGATGATTATAAAGAAATTAAAGTATACCTTGTGACATCTCCAGTGCTCTTTTCTGTTGATGGGCAGCTCTCTGCTCACGCAACTGTTGTTCCATTTTATCTTTAAGATCAGCATTAGGAGGAGTGGCAGCATTGTTATTGTTACGTTGCGGCAACTTGCCAGTGGATGTACGCGTAACGGGGGTTACCCGCTCAGATCGTTCACCGTATTGGCGTACTTCCCATAATTCTAATTTATCTTCATCCACCCATTCTTCAGAGACCTACAAAATAAAATAAGAAATGTACACTTGTGCATATCAACTTGGCTATATTTTGTGAAATAAGTTGTGTACCTGCGGCTCTGTATTTTGAGGAGATTCAGCTCGTTTTCTTTTTCTTAAACCACTTCGAATTGATGTAACTTCACGTACAGTCTTTGGTAATTCTAATGGAATAACGACACGTCGTCGTAGATATTGAGTCCGTTCCGAAAATTGTCCAATATGTCTGTGCTTCAATAATTCCAGAGAAACAATTTCTGTATCTGTTGTCAATTGATGTTTTCCATCAGCAGTGGCTGGTTTAGCTGCCATGTCGTCCCACCGCAAGCAAGACCACATTATACGCAATTGTAAGGCAGCACTCGCGAGCCACTGCAGATTAACAGTACGGTATAGCCAGCAAGTCTTAAATAGTGGTCTCGGACAAGGATAAGGCCAAACAAGTTGGTTAGGTTTAGCACTATGACTAAATCCAGAGACAGAATTTAATCCTGCTTGTCTGCATAATTTCTTTAATTCATGATGTGGCAAAACCATCAGCGTTTTTGCTTTACTTTTAGTGTGAAATGATGAACAAAGAGGATACTTTACAGGCGTTCTTTTCTTTTTCTTTTCTACAACCGATGTCTGAACTCTTTTCAGGTACACCTTTCCTGTAGGTTTTTCAACAGAATAAACTCTTACAATTCCACCTTCTACAATTTCTTCTTTAATCGGTTTTTCTTCTCGTTTTACACTTCTAGATGGACCAAATCGTCTATTTATTGAGGCACGATATTTTGGGGGCTCATATTTTTTTGATTGTGTTACAGAACATTCATAAGATTCTTTTGCATTAGCAGCATTACCAACAGTGGCAGTGGGCTTGGAATTTTTTCCTCTTGTAATTTTCAACTTTGGAATTGGTGGACGCACATTGCTATCATCATGATCATTTTCAGTTAGCTCTTTTAGTGGACCAATTTCCATATCATTGTCATCGTTGCTATTGCAAGTTATATCAATATCCATTTCATTACCAACAGCTGGCACAGCAGATTCTTCTAGTGTACTCTCTGTTTTAAGCATGCTTATTGGATTATCTTCCTCTTTTTCAGATTTAATTTCACACTCTCCACTTGATTTTCTCTTCACAAATCCATCAGTATTTTTGTTGTCACATTCCTGCGCACATGCTACAGCTGACAAAAGATCATTCAATATGTTCTCACTAGAGTTTGCACTTTTGCCTAATAAGCATTGCTCTAAAATTGACATTTTATTACTATCCTTAGCATTCAAAAAATTTGTAGAACTGATTGCACCTCCTTTAACCAAAGCTAGTAATTTTTTTAATAACTGTCCTTTTTCAAGGCATAAGGGTGAATAGCAGTCAATATTTTGACCAGATTGAAGTAATGTTGCTAAATCTACTTTATTGCACCTTGGAGAATAGCATTTATAATTTTTTGTAAGTAGGGAGAGTTTGTGGTATTGCTCCTTTAGGTTATCAACCCTATTCACTTCTGAGCTTTCAGTTTTGGATTGGTCATCGTTTGTATCACATATCGAAGTTACATCAGGTTCTTCATTTTCTACATCAATATTCTTATCATCTTCACTTTTCATATCGATTTCTTCCTTTTTCACACTAGTTAGCATATTGCCAATTTTTTTTTCTTCCATAAATTTCAAATACGTTCTTCTAGCTAGAAAATCATCCAGCTTAGATTTTTTAGCAATTTTAGGATAATATCTTCTCATAGAGGAACTTAAAGCTTTTTCTACATTGATTTCATCAAAATCTTCATTTTCTTTATCTAATTTCATATTCCGCATTGAAGGTGGTACTAAAATTTAAATACATTAATTTAGAAACATTTTTAAATATAGTTATAAATACATAACAACTGAACAAAATTAATAATACTTACAATTTTCTGTAACATCTTTATCAGCTGTATCATTTGAGGTTAAATATTCATATGTTTTAGGTTCTACAGCCAAGACTTTGATAACACTTCCTTCGCGAACTCTAACTGCAATCTTAGCAGGGCCATCATACAAGCTTGTTTTGAGATTAGTGTTGCGTTTCTTGAATTTCCTTGTGGTGGAATTCCACAACCATCCCCATTGACCATGAACCCTATATTCTTCTCCCTTTTGTTTCCAAACCTACGAAAATAGCATACAATTAGGCATGCTATAATTAGCCATGATTCTATTATTTATACATAATTTATAAAGATTGGGAGTAATTTTTCTTAGTTAACGTAGTAGCAATTATGCTGGCTGAAAAATCAGTGTAGAAGGATCGGAATTGGGACAGGGTTAATATTTTTAGTTGCGATTACTACCTGACCTGAAATCAGTGTCCTCATCCTCAGGGTGCTGAGACATAGAAATTGTGGACAAATAGACTGGGGCTCTGATTTTTCACACATATTTATGACACTGTTGATATACAACTATTGGGAACTACTTATATCGCAAGATATGAGTACAGCGCAAGAAAAGCATACAAAAATTAGGAATGGCAAAGAAAATTGTAGCTCGTAAAATTCCCACATAATCCTACCGTTTCCTATAGATCATTGCAGGTGTCGCTCTTACTAAACGAGTAACAAAAAAAGAGGTAGCCGGCAAAATAAGCTAGAACCACGTTTAAAACTGGATTATGAGGATGAAATAAGGAATGTTACAAATCTGAACATTGGCATGTAAGCTGGGATGATTGGGGACAAAATGTTTCAACTATCACCTTTTTTTTAATATATAACATTCAACACTATTCACTAGTAAAATCATAATTTAAATATTGTTTAATTTAAACTTGGATTTACCTGGTGGCGAAGACCCAGGGAATATTTGACAAAGTTATATGCAGTCCTATATCGCTCCTCTTCCTCATCTCTCTCCTTTTTTTCTCTTTTATCCAATTTCTTCCGTTCTTCGCGCTCTGCTGCAGTTGTGCGTATCAGTCTAACATGACCTAGCTGCTCATGCCAAGCTGGTACCCAAACAACACTTTTTATGCAAGCCTGTTAAACACATAAAGAACTGCAATTTATATCATTTTCATTATAAATGAAGGCCGTACAAATTTGCTGATAATATTATTTTTATTACCTGCAGGACACACAAAGCTCTGGCAAAGTCCCTTGGTGCTTGACAAAGCTGGACCGCCTGCACCCAAGGCTTCCTTAATAAAGACCAATTTGGATGCATAAACTGTAACACTATGTTTGATTCCAGTTGCAACAGTGTTTGCCTTAATGTTGCTATTAATAAAGGTTTTGTTGCTGTGAAACAAAAAAACAATGATGATAATGAATAATCATAATGAACCTAACATCATTTTGCTAATACTAGTACATAACATTTGTTGATATCTGTTTCAGTGAAAAAGAGGTAAGGTGAATTTTTTCCTTTCCAAAGTCAAGAAATTGAGTGGACCAGAAAACATTGATTTTAAGTAAATTTAAGGATGTGCGCTCCGGTCTTCTCTGTTGTAACACACATATTTAATGTCTCTGAACTTGCATAGAGATCTTGGCTCATTATGAGTATTTCACCGACTCTACTCTGGTGAGTGCTCTGATGAACTGTTTACATTATGCCGTCCTAGCCTTTTTGCACCACACTACTAGTCAAAGATTATTGGCAGTTCTCAACTGCCAAATTTGAGTGGAGTTTTTTACCATGTGCAAGCCAGTAGTGAAATGAGCTTCATCAAATGTTGCACTAAAAGGTTCCTTCAAGGCAGGCAAAAAATCTGTAGAATCACTAGCTTTGCATTTCTCTATAGAGGAAAGTGACCGCTTACCATCGAGACAGTCATCTGCCTGTTAATTAATCAAATTAATAAAAAATATAACTTACCATTAATTAATCCTATCCATTTGAATTCTTGTGCTGACGATAATGAGAATTTGTGTGATATGTAACGTTTTTTGTCCCTTTCTTCATTTCTTTGAGGTTTATTTAATGCTAGAGGATTAGAGGCATATTGATTGACATAATTTTTAAAGTTATTTTCATTACCAAGTTTAAATAAATAGTTTCCATTCAACATTTGATTTGATCTTAATCTGGTAACTCTTTCGGTAACTGAAATTAAACACAATATATTAAAACTCTCCACTAGTAGCAGTTTGTTTGAGAAAAATTACAGTGATTTAAAAATTAACACCTCATTGCAACTATAATTTTAATACTATACAGATGCTGAATAAGGAATATATCATACTTTCATCAGTTTTCTTTTGTGTTGAGTTTTTTATTTTACTGTTGACATTGTTTTTTAACTTTTTTGGATCTTCATCATCGGTATAATCTTGTTCATCATTTTCTTCATGAGTTTCATCACTTGTAACAGTGACTTCATTAATCACATCTCCATCAACAAGTACAGATGTATTAGCATCACTTTTATCACTGTCACATTTGACATTTTTCATTTGTCTTCTTTTAATAATACCAGCATTTTCAACTTCCAAATAAGACTTGCGGTTGCCTTTTGCTTGGTTTGTCAATTTTTCAGTAACATCCATTTGCCTAATTATTTCTTGTTTCATTTCTAAAAGTTCCCTTACCAATGGGGCTTCCATATCATCACCGTCTAATACATCAAGCAAGTCTTGTAACTGAGTGCCAGTGGTATAATATGAAACATCACCATTTTCTGCCTCACTGTGAAATAAATAATAATTATAGCAATTGTAGCATAAACAATACAGTGGACCTGCAGTAATGCAACAAATGTTTTGTCTCTACAAATTCAATCTGTCGGACAATAGGGTACTGCCTAGTACTCCCCATAATCTGAAAGATTTTAGAAAAAGAGTACCTGGTAAACTGACTGATTAATCAAAGAATCTATTTAAACTAAAAACCACTATATTAGTGACGATTTCATGAAATGTTCATGTACTGTCAACAACGATAACCATTTTGAATTACAAGGGCAGAAAGATAAAACAGGGTCTGGATTACATGGGCTCCACTGTAATATGTTGTGAGACACACCGAGTATTGAACAAGATATTGTACCAACATCTATGGTTCTAAAATAATAATCTCAAACTTGATTTATTGAACCTAATCAATAATTCTTCAGTAAATTAGCACTCACTGTTACTAATAAAATGCTTTAATACTCACACAAAAATACGTCGTGAAATAAACCAGTATTTTCTGCCATGTCTATCAAAACCTAAATGTTCATGGCGACAAAGTAATCCCTGTCTTTCGGCATCCGGTAAACAGTCTGTTACACCCATGATTTTGTGTTGTTTGCATAAAGCACATTGCCAGTCTTCTGATGGAACATTAACAAGTGGAGGATCCACACATTCTAAATGAAAAACTGCTGGACAAGTTTCACAGCATAATAGGTCTCCTAAACGATGGCAGACTCGACAGTGATCATCATATTGGATAGGAACTGAAAGATTAAACAATGATTGTATTTAGCAATGCTTATGGGAGTTTTATAATCGTATAAATATGACTTGGGAACTTTGCTCTAGATGAATTTAGTAATGAATCTATTTGAACAAACATAACAAAAGGTACCTTTTTATTATTTGTAGAAGCAGAGAATTTAAATAATTCAAATGTTATATTTAGCATTTATTTGCTGAGACCAAATAAAAAAGCTACTTATGTATGAAAACCTTCCCAAAATCACTTTAATATAGCAATTTATAATATAGCTTTATAATTAATTAACATGATAACCATGCCTACAACATTATGAAAGCAGGTCTTAGAACCTGTGCATAAGATCTGTGTGGTGCACATGAAAACCGCAAAGTTGTACACAGGTAATGGTGGAAAAAGACAAGGTTCCATAAGAGGGAATGATTGTTCATATAATGTTAAAATAAGAACTGCATTCTGACAAACATTTACATCCATATAAACCCAGCTCCTATAACATTCATGACCAATAGATATATTGTATTTTTCTATAAATATTTCTCAATTAAAATACAAAAACTTCTAGTTCTAGTTAGATCTATGAAAGTTCTAGATCTAGTTATCTTAATAATTATTTTTCTATAAATACAGTAACTTTTCTTACGAACATTGTCAATTGGTAGCTTTGATATATACTTTATTGCACTGATAAGAATGTTTTAATATATACAATATGCATATATTATAGTTATATTTTGTATGATGTCTCAGAGAAGTGCATGTTCCTAACCTGTATGTATCTTTGAATGACAATTTTTTTAGATACTCATTATTTAGACATATTTGGATTACAAATAAAAAATTATATTAATGAAATTTCCTTAAAAGATTTCATAAATTTTGAAAAACCAATAATTGATCTGTGAAAGAGAAATAAATTATTTGTAATCTTGCTACTTATGCTATTAGACTGCTAAGATAAGTTATATGAATTTATTTAACACCCTGCAACATTAAGGTCATATTGCATTTTACTAGTAACTATGAAGTTAAGCTTACCTTCACGTATAAGATCATCTCGTACTGGATTTGTTATCAAAAACTGATTGCATAAAAATTGTAGCACCACCAAGCGGTTTTCTGATGTAGTAAATGGATATTCACAAGAATTTAAAATTTTTGTGATATTTGGGTCGAAACTTTTATCACTCTCAACATAAACTCTAAGAACCTCAGGCCAGGTCATAACATCTAGTAGAAACAGAGTGATATTCACACTATCCTTATGATCCAGGGGACCAAAATGAGTCTGTTGAGCATCTTCCTCTCTCAACAATGCTTTAAGCAACATTATGTGTACTTCAATGAGCAAGATACTTTGTTCCTCACAGCTGACAGCAGCACACAAGTCCTCCAAGCGAAATGGAGACAATCTAACCAAATGCCTGAAGTGACGCAACACCTCATATACACCAAGTATTTGTAATACTAAATTGTGAGGAACAAGTAAATCATCAGAGGAGGGTGGGAGGTCCAATTGTGGAATTTGCCTTTCTTGTTGTAGCCAAAGGGGATCTGGACTTGGGGGACGAATCGTGCCAGTAGCTTTTTTTACAACTCCTCCTGTGGAGCTGTAACTACTCACTGAAAAGTCACTATCACTGGCTGCTCCATCACCCACACTGCCTTCTGAACTTTCGCTGACACGATCTTCCTCTCCCTCAGATCTGTCGCTATACTCATCGCCAAAATCTGATCCATAATGATATTCTGAATCGTGATAATCTGCAGCGTGAGGATTGTATCCCCTTCGTGAGTAAGCATTCGATAAGCCACCTTTCTTACTTTTATGGAATTTTCCAGCTCTTTGTTTTCTTATACTGCGTCTGCTTGTATCACTTCCTTGAGGAGACGACGCTCTAGACGCCGATGGAGTGCTGGTGAGAGAACTCGATTGAATATTTTGCGCTTGTAAATATTTAGGTTTTTTCAATAGGTGATATTGAAATTTACGTGTTTTCTCTATAGTTCCGGATTTCGGGGGCCTCCCGCGTTTTTTTGTGCCCCTGCCCGACATCATTTTATTCTAATGACAATTATGTACAATTCCGCACGTGTATCGAAAACACATTCTTGTTTACAAAAACAAAACGTTGTACATAGGTAAATATGTTTAGGTTCATCCTAAATCTAAAGTATTCATGATCACAGTTTATAGTTCGTAAACCCAACCGAAAATGGGATGTCACAGTTTTGCAACACAATATACACAATTTTTTTAACAATTTAAAATTGTTCGTCAGTTCACTGATAACAGACAAGTATAACAATTTTATTTATGAAAGAAGGCACCAAAAACGCAATGACGCGAAATGTGAATAGGTACATGCAATTCTGAAACGCTTGATGCTGGCTTCCCATTGGTCGATTTTCAGTCCGCCATGTCGTTTTTGTACCTTGTGGATTATTAAATATTATACAAATTGAGCTTCTCATGGGAAGAAAAGTCTAATGATTTTAGTTATATAGTGTCAATAAACGTTGAAAAAAGCATACATTATCTCAACGTCTCAACTTCAATTGTCACAAAAAAATCACACAACACTACATCACTTCCAAGGCGGATAGCAAGCTATACGACGGCCATTTTCTTCCTCTAGGAAAGATATCAAAACAAATTCCATTACAACATTTTTATTTTAAAACTATCTGTCACATTGTGTTCGCAGTAAATTAATGTTTAAACAAATTATTATGTAGCTTTCGTGCCCATTATATATTTTTTTCCAAATTCTATTTAAATAGGTCATGAAATAACATGATGTACCGGATGATATTTTAGGAATGGTAACATTATTGTTTTCTTTTTTTAAACAAGTTTATTGTTATCAATATTATCTTGTCATAATAAATTGATGTGCATTCTGATGATACAATATTTATTTAGTACTTACAACAGCAATGAACAGCTGATGAGATAATATTTTTAAAAAATCAGTTAACCGTCTTATATGGGCATTGACAGATGAAGAAGCAACAGAAAACTGTTCAGACTTACAAAAGAGCAAACCTACAATTCGTAGCGGTCGTCGTATTCGCCAGTATTCTATTATTCTAAATGCAACATAATATCGTATTGCTTCAATTTATAATAAGTTAAAAACGTTCTTGTTATATATAAATATAAATATTTATTTATTACGTACATTCAAAATATATCATAAATTACGTGCTTTTTGCGCTTGAAGGCACATGAACTCTTTTAAACTAATTGGCTTAAAGTCTGCTGGGTTTATCGAACTTCGTTATATTATTATATACCAGGCTACACGTTATTATGGTGCATGTTATATATATGAATTCTTAAAGAAATGTGTAAAATGCGTAAATTAATTATGTCGTCTTTTGTTAACACGCTTATTTAAATGTTTATGTTGAGTTGCATGTTGTTTTAAGATTATGACGCTGAAATGACTGATTTATCATTCCAGCTTACAACATTGGATTAGGTTAGAGGTAGAACCAGATAGGAACTGGCGTGGTGACCGTGGTGACGACAGGGGCAGCGAAATATTAATTGTGTGATATCGCCTCTTGTATCCATGCGATTGTAGTTAGGGTGGTAATGCGCGGCAAATTAAAAACGTCCCTGTTCGCTTACTCATCGATTTACCTAAGCCAGTGAGCTACTTCAGAAGAGATGGAGCTAAGGGCCACAGTAAGTATAGGAGTTTGGTTAAAAAATATGCATAAGTATTTTCATAGCAGACAGGTTTGTAAGGATAGAGATATTTGGCACTAGGTGCTTTCTGCCTACCCCGTTAAGGGTGCTTTCTGCTTACCCCGTGATGTTTATGTATGTATCTTAATAACGTTGAAAAAAATGATCAAGATGAGTTTTCGGATCATTTTAAATAATGGTATAGTTATTTTATTTATAGCCATTTGTTATCATTTTTATTTATTTATATATTTTTTACTTTGAATTACAAACTGGTTTTTTTTTACATATTTTGAATATTTTCTGACTTTAACGCCTTCCACATTCCTGCACAACTTTGAGATTGGCTGGTAGAAAATGCATATTCAGCATTAATCCTGTGTTTTGTACCAAATTTATAGTTTAGTTCAATAAAGAATAAATAAATAAATCGATAGCTAGGCAACATTAGTACAAATCATAGTGCAAATTTTAGGAAAAAATCCGTCAAACCGTCAAGTAGAGAGCATTTTTGTATGTCAGGTAGGTGAGCACGTTACGTTGACTTGGTTCTACGTTTACGCTTAAAAACATATTAGAATCGTGGAATACTTATTTTAATACGGGTTTTTGTATGTTCAACTAAAATGTACCGCCTGAAAAATATTGTTCCACTGGACTGTGAAGTAACGTTACCTAAATGCATGTACAATTTGAAAAACATAAACGAACCCATAATTGCAGATGAAATGGAAGTTAATATCAGTGACCAGGTTATCACGTTTCTTAAGGTTTATTTCAAGTTACTATTTTGGCAAATGTAGAATTTAAATTTTATTTATATAATAACACAGCACACTTTAGATATTGTTAGTTACCAAGTAATTTACTATAGGCTTTGGATATATCCAACATATAAAAAAATGAATATATTTTATCATGAATATATCAACGAAAACTTTACCGCTGCGTGAATTAATGTATAACTACAGGATTATAGGTTATTTGACTGATCAATTATTTTTTCAATTAAATTTACAGCAAGCACCCACAACTAAAATGAGTGAGCTGGAAGAACGACAGGATTTATTGCTTAAAAAGCTGGACATCCTTTATGACAGAATCAAAACAATAAGTTCTTATTGCATATTAAATAATGCTGAAAATACTACTACTTTGGAAAAAAGTGATAAAAAGTCATTGGACAAAAGTGACAAAAACACGTTGGAAAGAAGTGATAAAAACACGATGGAAAAAAGTGATAACAACACATTGAAAAATAATGATAAAATGATGTTGAATGTAAGTGAATGTTCAATATTTACATTCTGTGTTTTTAGTTATATTGAGTGGCTTTTCCGTATTGAATATTGCAGACAGATATAACATGTAGTAAATAGATGTAGAAATCCCAAGTCTGACTGTGCAATTGCAAATAATGTAATTTTATATCGTGTGATTAAATGCAGTCGGCAGTTATATGGGAAATTACTAGTAAGAAATCTTCACGAGAGTTTCCTGTGGTTTGAAGGGCAAATTAAGCCAGATATGATAATTATTGTAAAGCAACAATTGTTAAGCCACCTAAACAGGTGCACACCTAATGGTCACCTGGTGGGGCACTCTCCAGATCTATGGCAGCTGTAAAATAGACACACCTGTGAGATGTAAATATGATTGTAGCCATTTAGTTTTGGTTTATTTCTAATTGAATGTGTGAAATCATTTCAGGTACACATGAAGGAAATTGTAATAGTTCTAAGTCCCGATAACATGCCTTGGTTCTTAAACATTTACCTTAAAAATGTCAAGGATGTCAATATTTCATGGCATATTCATTCAACGGTACCAAATGAGAAGAAAACAAAAATACAAATGTTTTTCAAAAAGTTTTCAGCGTTGTACCCAATAGTGAGTACAAAGATAAACTTAAGGCTGATATTTAAGTCTGGTGGGTGAATATTTTTTATGAACATTAATATCAGCTACTTTCAGTAGTCTCTATAGATGTAATAATTACCAAACTCGATATGTATGTTTTTTTGTTATTGTAACAAATATTTAAATAGAAACATCATCTGACACACAAAACAGATATTGAATATTGCATCATTGTATTTAAATATGGACTATGCTGATGTAAGTATAAGTTCTTAAGTGTATAATGCCTGTTAAGATATTGGCTTTTGTTTCAGTTGCAGCTGATTGCGAGTTAAAGTTATCCTCTTTGGAAATACCAATTATTGGAATCGTAAATGTTATGAGATACATGGCCCTTATGTATCCAAATATTGTTCCTTACGACTACAACGACTACCAAATGGAAGCATTGCTAGATAGTTGTTGCTTGTTGGAAAGGTCTTCAGAGAAAAACAAGGAAGCTATTACCAAAAAGCTGTTTTCTCCGGAAAAAAATTGGATTTATGGGAATAAATTTTCAATTGTTGATGTTGCAGTTTACAATATTATAAAGCAATGGCAAAATAGCACTAAATATGTTCCCAAAATGTGGTTTGAAAGCTGTGAAAAGATAATTTTGTAATCATTACAATTTTATGAATACCTATTGTTCGTCAGAAACCTTGTAAAAAGGGTTTGACTATTATAACACTGATTGCAAAATAAAAGATCTCTTCCTAAATAACATGGACAATGGGCCCTTTTGATCACCCAAGGAGACGCTGCTGGTGTTTTGCTTAGAATAACAATTTTTGAGTGGTTGTTACTATTAATAACTTATTACACGAGAACCTATTATTATTGTTTTTTTTCAATCCTCTTATTCCACCATTTATGCCACGTTTCAGCATAGTGACATATCTTTGAGAACATTACATGTTTCCTGTATTTCACTGTTATTGCAAGTGATATTTGATTTTTATAAATACTTAACATTGTGACCCCAGACCTTTGTAGGGGGAGGCTGAAATTGAATCTATTAGGTTACATAAATTGTTAACGATACAAAATTAGGAAGCAATCAAACATACCTATCTAAATTATAAAGGAGAACTGTGTTATTTTTTACTTTTGCCATTGTTACTTTGCTTTCTATATGTATCAATGAGAGGAGACACATTCTCAAATAAAATTGGTCAAAATGTGTGAAAGATAAGTTTTGATTATATACGTATATAATAAAATGCAATTGAATATAAGGTTCGGATGCATTACTTGACTTAATACAAAATAATTTAAGTGTAAATTGAAGTGTATCAAAAGACAATAGTTGCAGAGCTTCAAGTAATGATTTAATATTTCATCACAGTTGAAGATTATGACATCTGTGTTTGCTGTCCTTGTAGTGTGGTTAAAAATATGAATGAACTACAGTAAAATTCACATGTTTATTGATTCACTTTATATAATTGGTTTTAATTATTTTTACAAGTCAACGTTAAAAATATTATGACAAACAAGCATACCTCCTATTTTAAAAACATGTCTGTCCATTGGAATGGCACTGGAATAATTTTTATACATACATTTATTAATCAAGTATTTTGGATAGTTCGTTTATTTAAGTTTACACCGTTTTACATACATTGTTAAAGTTTATCATTTACTGGAGCCAAATTATCATCGCACATAACTTCATTTGAAAGCATTAATACATAATTGATGAAAATTATGTTGTAAATTACTTATAATAGTAAGAGTGCATTATTATTTAACATTTCAAAGTATTGCTTCCATAGTAATTGATTTAACAGTACAATAGGATATGTTAAAAGTACTAGCTCACTTATA
>DWQT01000717.1:0-20325 GCA_018244895.1 Myscelus amystis hages | reverse complement strand
ATAATTTGCGCTAAACCACTTAGTAGTAATGCATATCTTCAAAACCACGCGGGCGAAGTCGCGGGCAACAGCTAGTATCTTTATAATTTTTTTGTACTTTCAAAATAAAATTTAATTACAGAATATTTATGAGTTCCATCAAACTATTTCATTATAATAAATACATTAGTTAATTCCAATTTGATCAATTGTCATTTATAATGACAAATTTGTAAATTTGAATTTGGAATATACCTACTGTATTCTTTTTTTATTGAGCTCAGCGAAAAATTTTTCGACGCAATAACGATCATTTTCTATATAGAGTTTTAAGCAAAACGTTTTAATTCTTCCTTTCAGTGAGTTCCAAAATTAAAAATAACCTTGCGGTCGATACTTCCAACTTCATCAGTCCCCAGTACTGGGTTGAGATTGCCATTTTTTGATGCATTTTTTTGGAAAGTTGAATTTCGAGTTCGTCAAAACTGGGGTCATTTTACGGTTGGCACTCCAATTCCCACGTAGATTGTGATTTATGAATCACAGATATAAGGATTTTGTTTTGAAAAAGTCTGTATTGGCCACGCCTTTAAGTTACGCGACGGTTTGAAACTTACATTTCTAAGTTACCTTTTATATCTAATGTTTATGTTAACAGGTGTTGATGTTGTCTATGGGTAGTACTAATCATAGTTTGTATCTTTCTAGAACAGCGCACAGTTTTTATACGTATAAAGCAAGCAAGGCTTTGGCAGCCGGATAATTATCTGAGGGTGTACAGTGGGCTGAGTAACGGTATGCGAAATATATTCGAACATTGAATAGATTTTGCATAGAAAAGAAAACTAGGGTTAAAAGAGTTTCTTCAAAGCATTTAATGTATCTGAATATAATTGCAGTTTAACAAGAAAAACGTTATATGAACATTAATATATTTATGGATATACCTCGGATTCCGAGAGAGTTTTTAAAATCATATTCGTACGAGTGTTCTTGAAAAGCAGATTATACAATGTTTGTAATAAATCTAAAAAGTAATTAAAAATATAAAGCACCAAACATGTTACAGTAAGTGATCCATCTGTCCAGTTGCCATAAAATTATACTCTCAAGATTGTGTTAATTTAAGTACTGTCGCGTTAAACACTTGTAACATTTATTTGTTTGTAAACAATTCGGTTAGTTGTAAAAGTTCTAATATACGTAGACGTTAATAATATTAATATTTCACATTACCTAGTTTACCTATACAGGGTGATAGAAGCTTCTGAAAAGGTTCTCTTAGATTCCACATCAAACCATTAACTATGTAATGTAAACATCCTAAATCTTTTATTCATACAACTCTTTTATTTGTGAAGAAATTAGTACTGCAATGTGTGCACCTTTCTCTTGAATTACATATTTTCGTCATTTATTGGTGACATTGAAGATTATTGAAACTTTTCTTCATGAGTATCCCGTTTCAGTTCTATAAGATATAGTAAGAAATATTGGATGTCCACATCACATGCGGCCACTCGGCTCTCTGGCGTCACATGTGTGTCTGGGGACCACGTGTGGGCCGCCTGAGCGATGCCAACATTGAAACTTTAGACGCGAAGAAAGCTAGAAGAAATGTTTCTTATTCTTAGGTTCAGTATTCAAGGTGTCGACACAGTACACAGAATTATTGCAATTTCGTAGCAGGTACGTAGTCGAAATTTGTGCTTTGTGATAGTATAATAAAAAATAAGGTCTAAATAAATTCTCCGTAACACGCATTGCGTTTTGCTTGTATTTTTCAAAATCGCAAGCAGTCACGAACAAATCATAAAATTAAATTTGTCGAGTGCATAATTATAAACAAATTCGTATAAGTATTCAATATTAAAACGAAATTTCCAACAATTTTTGGTTTATACCTACTTGTCAATAAAGTGTTTGAAGTCCGTACAAATCATTACATAAATACATACTTTAAACTCAACAAAAAAAATATATTCCTTTGTAACAATCACGACTAACGAAAACTATCAAATACGCTGCAAATTTGACAATGCGTAGTTTAGTAATTCTAAGGGATAATTAATCGCATGGTTTTACGTATTTACACACTTGATATAGCAATACATCGTTCTACGGTCTTATGCAACCCCCTAGCGCCCACGCGCAGTGGTTGAACGCAGCGCGAAAGTGGACAAAAAATATTAGAATACCGCTAGCCGACGCATCTGGAAGTCATACCGATCTCACCGTTAGCTCTGACCCGCCGAGCAAAAAACACGTGTCGTAGGTGTGTTCCAGCTTTGTTGTGGTGACATTAAAACAACCAGACAACCTCCGCCACTTTATTTTAATGCGACAGTAAATAATTGTATGATTTAATAGCTACATAGCTTAGTGTTTCCAAATCAGCTATTTCATTGTATATTCTTATCTAGTGTTATTATAAATTGTTTATAATTTAATTCCCACATTAGAGATTATTATGAGTTATTCTACATATTTATTAGTAGTTTAGTAAAATGCTATGGGATCGTATTTAATAAAATAATACAATATAAATAGTTTGCACGATTCCTAACAAACTAAATATACCTTTTCTAGTTTCGATTTCGCCGTTGAAAAGTTTATGATTATTTTCAATATTGATTTTCGTTTCGTCTCGTCTCCCGGGAGCAACCTGTAGCTAGCCTCCCACAGGATAAACCGACGATAAGACAAATATCCGCTGGTTATAAGGGTCAAAAACCATATTGCGTAAGATGGCCCACATGAGAAGCAGTTTATGTTATTTTTTGTCCATCTCCGCGACTATTTATAACCACTGGTTGGTCTGAGAATAAAAGACTAATCCGTAGAAAGAATTTCAGAATTATGATTTAATTTCTTATTTTTATTGTTTAATTAAAGTAATATGGTACTTAAAAAAAACTTTCGCTATTAAAATAGAAAAAAATTACAACAAAAATTACATTATATTAAAACAACGCTAATCTTAATCAAGTCAACATAAATACGCGCAGCTATGAGATTTTCGTGTCCTTTTATGTACTATCTTAGGTGGACACCATTACCATCACCACCATTTCCACAAATCTTTAATCTGCATTCTTTATTAAAAATGCACTCCATTGTGCAATTATATACATGCATATGAAAATAAAAATGTAATAAAAATATAAAGATTTCCTTCCATATTTTCATTTATGTCCAAAAACGAACGCGCCAAAGGACAATATAACAGTGCCATCCATTTAAAACTGTTTGTGACCTTATTAGAATTTCCACGATAAAAAATTCAAACAACACAGCTTTACCGATCAAATAAAATGAAGCTTCCTTTATCGTTAGCGACAAATATCGGTGTTCCGTTTATTTTGGCACCAAATGTTCCGTTAGGGTACGTTTGCACCTTGCGACTGCAAATAACCTGCGACCTATTTCTCTTGCGTGAAAAAAGACTCAACAAACTCTACATTTCAAGCAACTCTACATTAGTTTCAACCTTTTATCGTTCATTTTAAGAATGGTATTTTAGTGACGAACACGAATCTATAACTTTGTTAAAGTAAACCACATGTGGGAAAGATCTCAGTCACTTTTTGTGGTCGATAGTCCTGAGTTTGGTTTGCAACGGATGTTTGGGCGTCTTTGGTTATTAATTATTCTGTGGTATTTTCTTATTAGCATACTGTTATGGTCGTTAGAAGTTCTATTAAAATGTGTGATGTTGACCGGCGCTCTTAAGTTTTTAATACTCTAAAAGGTTCCGAGTATAATACAATATGATGTGTTAGTTGACAAAGTTTTACAACCTTGTTTATTTCTGATATCACCTGGTATTTTGTTGCCAATTAGCATTCAAGCTAGTTTCGATATATGTATATACTATATAATTATTTTTATTTTGGATACTCAAACTTAATAAACCTGTCCTGTACTCGTATTTATGGATACATACACCCTTATTCTCTAAATGTCAGTAAATAAATAAGTCACTATGAGTCATTACCTATTATACTTTGAATGCACTAGATTTGTAAAGATTTGTTAACATTATTATACAAGACATTAAAAACCAACCTAACTTTATCAAACTCTATACCAGTAGGTACCATACGTAACAAAAAAAAAATTTAACATTTTTATGCTATTCGAAAAGCAGGAAATGATTGTGTATTTTTTAATACTAGATTAAACTAACGCAATTTACGAAAGGGTAAATTATTTTTCCAAAGTAAGACTTCCGTTATTCTGCATCTAAAGCCTACTGTACTATTTAATCCAAGTTACGTCTCTCGCAAGTTACGTCTCTCGCAAGGTTCTATTTTCACCGTAATACTCACAAAATATAAGTATTTAATTCGCAAGTTACAAAATGCACAAATGATTATTCAGATGTTGCAACAATTTCGACACGTTTCGCTACCGAAAACAATATTTTTGTTTTGCGGTGTACATTTTTTTGTGTGTTTCGTGAGTTTCGTTGGCAGATAAGGTTACAGGTGGAGCGTATGCGTGATAAACGCTTGATGGACGATCAACTTTGTTTTTGGGATAACAATAAATTTTATAGAAATGACAGAACTTTTGACACGAAAACTGCGACCGTTATTGCTACCTACGTAAATGAATAACGTTAACGTTAGTTTTCGCTGCCAAATATCGATTATCAAATTGAATAGACAAATTGATGTTTTCACTCGTGTAAAAACAAAACTATATTCATTTAGAGAAGCCCTTATACCTACTTTTCTATTATAAATGATCAGATTTTCATGATACAAAAAATAATTGTATAGCAGTCAGATCTTTAATGGGTGCGGTAAATACCCATGCATGTGCTATGGTGGGACATTACAAAGGTTTTAGCCAAAATAGTCAGATAAAGTGTTTCATAAAATCGCAGCAGATTAGGCCAGTTCTACATGTACGTAGCGCCGGGAGGCGGATGCCCGCTGATAGCGTTTTCGTTGATGGAGATTGATCGTCGCAGTGTAAACACCGCCTTACGTGTGCGCCGGACCCGGTTACGTGACGCGACAAATCTTCACACTCCCACCGCTGGTAGATATATATATATAAGAGTTTAAGAATAACCTTCATATTAAAGAAGAATAGAAAATGTATTACTCTATACAGATCATTATAAACTGTATGTACAATGTAGGTTTTTGATAGGGTTTGTACAAAAAAGATATTTGTTATTTTGTTTTACACAGAGTATAGATTATTAAAAAGTGAAGAAGTAAATCGTGCATTTCCAAATAATAATATAACAGTAGAAGAAAAGAAGAACAAAGAGAAGTAATGATTAAATATAATTAATATCATATGATTTCTCGTAATAGAAGTGCATTGCATTGTCAGATTTTCATTTTTACCTTTCTGTGTAAATGAGAGTATCGATGTAAAAATGAGAAAGACATGCTCCGTTGGTACCCACATATTAATCACTGAAAGCAAGATTAACTTACATATGCATATTACTGGCCAAATTGTTTCGGTGTTGGTTGATGCGGGAACAAGAAGACTGCCTACATGTATGACGAGATTGGTAAACATAAAAATAGCATTAGTAGTTCTTCAAGGGTAGAGATATTTGTCCTTTGGTGCTCTGTATCTATGATGGTAGAGTTGTTATTTTTCAACACTGCTAGACCGGGTCTCCTCTCATAGTGAGAGAGATTTAGGCCATAGTTCATTACGCTGCCCAAATGCGGATTGGTAGACTTTAGAAAATATTATACACGTTGGCGTACAATATTACTTACTCTATCATCACATTATACAGGACGGTAGAGTTAATAACAATAACTTTACCTTTATCCTGGAGAAAGAGGTTGCGTGAGTAAGGTGGTACACACATCTGGTTGCGTAACCGTCGTGGTTGGATCACGTCTGTACCGCGCCCGGGTCACGTCCCATCGCCGGCCTCCCGTAAACCATTGTTGATTTATCGTCGACACCTCCAACAAAATTTCCCGCAACTGACGTGTAAATGGAAAGTTTTAACGAGTACACTTTATTATATAGTTGTATTCAGTACTCGCTGACGCGGCAAACGTTGCTTTGCTATATATATTATAATTAACACCCCGCAACCCCCCCTTACAGGTGGAATTCCGTAAAATCCGTTCTCAGCTGACCTCTACTCGACGATAGGAATATTCCTACCAAATTTCAAGTGTTTAAGTCTTTTGGTTCCACAGATATCTTGATGAGTCAATGTAAATCTCTGTAAATCCCTGTAAATCTCTGTATTTTTGATAGATTTGATCGATTCGATTTGATTTGATTTGAAATACATGTCAGTATGTTGATAACACGCCGCATAATGCGCAATGATGCATCAAAATGTGATGCAAATGTGGATATATCACTGATGTAGCATGACCTTCGATTCTATTACGGGTTTTGTGTATGAGTTTTATTGATCCAAAAACATAGCGGATATTTGATTAGTTTATACTATGTACATATTTAATTGTCTCAATTTATCACCACCAGTGCATACTCATTAGAATCATTAGGGTCTCTTAAAGCACAAATAAAACCTTAAAAAAGGTTTTACAACATAGAAGCTTAAACGTCTCATATGAGAATTCTAAGCTCACATGCACCGCTATTCAACCGCTGACAGCTATATATGGCAATAATTCTTTTTAATGATCCATTTGATTAGACGCTGTCGCACAAAGCCTTAACTGTACCACGAAGGCTATTCACAAGGCTGGTTCGCTATGATTTATACGATGTTTAATTTAAAATTCGTGTCGTTATTGTGACACCGGTTTACGTAACTGAGTTCTGAAAGCAACGGAAGGGGAAACAGATCAAAAATAAAAGTTATACAATGATACTGAATGACGGTGGAAGATTTGATTGACTGTCTTTAAAGCTTTACTATGCCAGTGTTGCGCAGATGTCTTATAATGGTAAAGTTTCTGGCTATACCTATACAGCCTTTTTCGCTAGCCAAGTGTACATAGATTGGGAAATTGAACAAAGCTCAGCACAAAGCATATTTCCCTTTTCCGATATAACGAGTGATGGAAGACTTAATACGCGTGCATAAACAAAAAAAAAAAAGATTAAAAAGATTTATTGAACATGGTAAAACATATATACAAATTTAATGCTCGTAAACGACTACAAAAGTTTTAGTAAGTTTAGTAAGTTTTAGTAAGTTTTAGTAAGTTTTAGTAAAAAGACAGAGGCAGGCCTCTAACACAAAACTTTTGAAGACTGTAACATAATTTAGTTGGCTCACTTCTATATTCACGAATTACTTAACACATATACATATCGAGTGAAATACAGCAAATATATTCACTTCCAAAACCTTTAATAAAGTTACGGGGTAGCTACTAAAATAATTAATACTATAATAATATTGGTAATGTTACAAACGTTCTGAACTCTATTTATGAATGAATAAATTCATCTCGTTATTAGTAAGGGCGTAAAGGGTATCTTTCATTTTGAATAGCTCTCGACACAACTGTTAATTATTAATTAAAATGGGAAAAAGATATAAATATAAATAAAGATATAAATAAAACAGGAAAAGCACCAAAACTTTAATACTATTCATCACTTGCGAAAACGACAAAACACCATGTATACGGCTTTAACAGATTATACATTAGTAATAGATTAATAAAAAAAAACCAAACACATGCTTAAGTACCTACATATATTCTCCTAAATCTTTTTTTTTTTTATTTTTTATTTCACTATTGTTTTTTGTTATATTGCTATTTTTAGTTTGTGTGATTTTTTTAATGTTTTTCTTTTATTCGAGCAAATATTTTAGTTTTAAGAAAATGTTAAGTTTTTTTTTATTCTATTCGTATGTGCTGCTCGTAAAACTATGATTAAAGTGTTTTCTTTCTTTCTTTCTTCTTTCTAAATTATATTAAAATTGAAACACAACTGCTTAGTAAACGACCACCGTCGCAGACCGAAACAAAACTGTTATTTTCTCAGAATGACCGCAGAGATGGACAGATAACGCGGGACATGGTATTTTTGACAGAGGGACAAAATATTTGCCATTCGAACAACTATAAAACACCCCCAAAAAACTTCAGTTGGTCAGGACGATAAAATGAAAATTATGATTTCGTTGAAATCTTTCGGCTTATTCTTTAGTACTCCCATCAGCCATATTATTTCAAACCAGCAGTAGTTTGACAAATTATTTATAATGGAGCTCTATTGGTATTCTGGTTGTAAATAAAGTGTAAATAATATTACTGTTACCGACTTACCTGCAGTAAATTATAAATATGTAGCCAATCCGCTGATGATAATAAAGACCACATTAGAACAATACATGTGTTAGAATATGTAGCCATTTTTCGACATCTTTATCTAGGTCGTTATGAGATACCGTCTACCTAAAACCTGATCGATCCTATTTACTATTTATTACTGTTATAACTAAAATTAACAGATACATTAGGGTTAATAGTAACTTAGCACCAAGCACATAAAATATAGTCAGTTTAACACTGCTAATATAAAATACTAGCTGTCCCTGTCTAGACGTGAATTTAATATTGCTGCTCCTCTCCTATTCATCTTAGCGTGATGTTATATAGCCTATAGCCTTCCTCGATAAATGACCTATCTAACACTGTGAGAAGTTTTCAAATCGGACCAATATTACCTGAGATTAGCGCGTTTAAACAATCAAACAAACTCTTCAGCTTTATATTATTAGTATAGATGTACACGATGCGACCGTGAATTGGGAACGGCGGCGTTTCCCCCGCCGCAATGTATGTACATACATTGAACGAGAGAGGCCTTATCTGCCGGAGATACGCAGATAAAGGTATTAAAGCGCTATCTCGACACACTCGAATACGGTTCGTTCAGTTTTATAAACATTTACTATGTTCAACGAAGGCCTAAACGTGGCCTTTCTAGGACATCGATGTCCTCTTCAGTATTTATAACAATATCTTAAAATTTTGGATTTTTCTAATTGTTTCTTATCTCTTTTTCACTGGCATATAATTGTTTTTGCAAGAAATGACTTGGGTACTTTTGTTGATATACATACATACATAGATATATCATAGGCAATTACGTACATTATTGCAAGAGCAGTGCATTGTTTAACTTTATTTCTCGGTCTGGTTGTTATTTACGTTCGTTTCGACTTCCAATAAATTGGAAAGTGAAGAAAACTCATCCGTAAAGAAAACCGCAGCTTCTTGTGGGAGACCTGCCGCTGAAGCGTGGTGAATATTTCCTCTCTACCGCTGCCACTAGCTAAAGTCGGTAGCACGAAAGGAACCAAGTCTTGCTTTTAACCTAAATACTCGTATTATGTGTAATATTCTCGGTGTCGCGCCACAATAGCTCCGTACCCAGTAACCAGTTGGTACCCACAATTTCGGGACCTCGTAAATTAAGCACCGAACTAAATAATTCACATCGTCATATTTTATTGCCTCGCTGTAATTTATCGATGTTTCGCCATCGCTGTAACCTACTCTTTGTTTATGTGTAAAAGTTATAGTTATGTTAGTTATAAATTTGTTCTTATAAAGCTCGCGATTTATTGAATCTATTATGTAATAAACTGCGTATTTCGTATTAGCTGTTGCATTGGAATATGCATCCATTTCCTAGGCTACTTTCAATTCAATTAGACTTTTAAAGCGTGCATTTATCCGATTTTGTAGGAAATAAAAATGTCTATATATACTCCTGGTGTTTTGAAAACAATGTATAGATGTGTAGGAACGTTATAGGTAGGTAATTTATAGCGAAGAGTCCACATGAAGAAGTCGTATGAGGCGATATTTTAGCGAGAACACGGCCGCCATTGAGAGCGTTCAGTGCTATTCGCGAGAGGCTCTCGGGGAAATGTGGGGCGCGCCCCGGGAATTAGGGCACGGCGCGTCGCCCGCGGGACGCGCGTCTGGAACTCTGATGACTTTTGGAAATGTACGTACGAAAAGTTTTGGGAGAATATTTTTCGTTACTCTCTCACGCGAAGGAGGCGAAGATCAAGTTCCTTTGAAGTACATGGAAAAGTTTCGGTACTACAATAATAGATTTAATTATTTAGAGTATGATAAGAGGATAAATCGGGTTTCTTCTTCACAAAGCGCTATGATGGAATTAATAAATGTGTTACTGGTTGAGTCCGTTAAAGCAGTAATTAACTTTTAAAAAAAAACTACGAAATTCAACGGTAGTAGGAAAATGCACTGGCTTACATGAGAATAAGTTTAATATAATCATATAATCAGACAATCACACACACGGACTCCAGATAAACTACATAAAAAAATTCTTAATGCATTTTTATATAGATAAAATTTTGACACAGATACAGAACATGTATATAGCTAGCTATACCTATAGCTCATCTCATAAATATTTGCCCGGCATGGAAATCGAACCAGTAACCTCGCGACTGGCACATTGTACTCTAACCACGAGAGGTTCAGGCCGCTTATACAATAATAGCAATAATGCCATGTTATGAAACCAATCTGAATGTATAATTGTTAATATCCAATAAATATGTACCGATATTAAATTGAATCGAATGCATTATTAAATCCGACGCGTAGGTATATTCCTACACTAATGGTCGTTGGCGTTGTAAATCTATGATGCAATATTATTTATTGCATCTTACTTACCCACATACAATATTTACTATGCAATCCTATTAATTTCCTATACAGTCATGTCACAGTTGCACTGAGTGTGACTGAAGTATGTTGTATAATAACTTGTATATAAAGCATTCAGCTATGTAATTTATGGTTTGATTGAATGTACTTTTTGTAAATATTTCTTGTAATTTCGGTTATCTGAGACTGTATTACGTCGCGTTGCTTAGTTATTGCAAAGCTACTGGTTACGCCACCTAGCGGTGAGTAGCGAAACTAAACCTTCGTTTGACATGTCGTGAGTTTAGCTTTTAGTTTCGTCTTACTGTGTTTTATATGAGTCTTGTATTCGAATAAATTTGATTGGAAATTGAAGTTCTAATTGTATGAGAAATACTTAGATTTAATTGTGAAAGTTGACATATGTAGGTCGCTATTCCCTCCTAGATGGCGCAACTAGCACTTATATTGCCATACCTTAATATTGTGGTCAAAGTTTATTGAAATATACATTATTAATATCATACCATAACGCCAAGTTCTGTAACGGCTTAGGCAGAGAGCACCAATTAAAATATGAATCTATTATACTATAGATACATACATACATAATATGTATATAGTTGCCTATGAAAATGTATAAACCTAATTTCGTCGAATTGAAAGGTAAAATTGATTTTGATGGTTGTATATGAGTAAAAACACAGTAGTTATATATATGTACAAAATTGCGCTTATCTCTAAATCGTTTCGCGTATTAAATTTTATCTTTTTTCGATTAGTTCAACTCTGACAATAATCCGTGTGATCTAATACATATCTTTTCAATCTTTTCATATACTTCCGCGACAATATCTTTTTTATATATATCTTTATCGCGATAATCTACTCGCTGACCTGATGCGATTATTTTAAGTTGAGCACGATGCGGTTAAGTTTTGAAAGGATATGACGTGCAATATAATATGTAAGTCTAAACGACACCTAGGTTTAGTCTCCGTTAGACATGGTTGACTCTAGGAATATTTTGTGTACGCTCCACGTCTTAATGTCACATATTCAAATTGCAGTTTTACTCTCTTCGAATCCCCTAGCTCCATCTGATGTAGACTTGTAAACGCGACTATAACACCGGTTCAACCCTTCTCTCTTTCGCGATGTTCCCGGGTCGAAGGCGCCGGATTGGAAATTCACGTGACATAGGTGCAAATAGGCTTGTTTAAACTTCTCCGTTATACTACAGACAGACGGCGCGGGTGTAATCATAGGAGGCCGTTGACCTTGCCGCGCATTATTATCATTTTTGATAGAATATATTTGTGTATCAATTTAAAAACTGGGAGTCTCGATAGGGGGAAACCGAATGCCGCCTTGGACTAAGAGTGATGGTGATTATTGCTTGCTGTCCTAATATTCCAGTCTTTTCGGTTAGATAGAAAATACGTCTAACTAAAGAGATTCCTTTATAAAAGTTGATGCTAAAAAGACGCTGTAGCGTAATCTCTCTCGAAGCTTCGCATAAATTCGTAGATAATAAATATTAAAGCGGAATGAAATTGTAACGTTTCGTTTAATTCTTCAACTACAATTTTGTATAAAGCAATTTTTCCTCGCAACTTCGAATGCAAATTACCTCTTTGCGTGCGCGGCGGCGCGGCAGGGTTCAGCTGGAAATTACTTCAGCGCGAAGTGGGAGCTACGACCTGGAAACGTGAGCTTTTAAACCGATTTATTCCATAACTTCATATCATTATACATTAATAAAAGCACCCTGTATAATTTATTTTAGCACTGCTTTTTTATAAATTAATATTGTCATTACGGCGTAGTGACTTTGATTTCTGCCTCCCGCTTTGAGAGTGTTACGAGTTCGAATCCTAGAAATGTAGGTACATGATGTGTGGCTTTATAAAAATTATCTGAATTTCTAAATTAAATATAATTCTAAGTTCACAAAATATAAACGGGGAACTGCTCTCCATAGCGTGTCCTATTAAGTGTTTGATTTGTGCCAATAGGAATTCAACCATCGTGGTTACACTAACCACCTTCGCATAATGAAGAACGATCTAGTAAAACAATAAAAGATAGAAAAGAAAGATTGGATCCGCTCTTAGTTTCTACTGTTCAAATGCATTTAATATCGTAATAACACAAATATAACAGACTGCGCCAGAATCGAACCCACGACCTACGGTTATCCAGTCACGGTCCTCTAACCGCTCGCTCGCTAGGTCACGTCGATATTGCAATATTTTGTTTGTACACACGACACAATAAGTCGGGATCACAATCGCGTGCGGCGGTGCACTTCGCACGTTCCGCCGCAGACTCTGGTGAGTCATGGCGGGCGCGGGCCCACTGGCGCACACGACACGACACGACGCGACGGCTCGGTCGGACGCACACGACACGGCGACACAGCCGGGCGTATATGTATGACGCGACGGTTCAGACGTGCGCGCGCTGTCTGTAATTCGTACTCGTCGCGGCCTCTGCCGTTATTGACATCGTGAAATGTGCTATAGAGGCGATGCTACGGAGAGAATTCGTAAATAATAACGATAGTAAATTTCTTATCTACTATTGTTATTATTTATTGTTGTTATGTTATCCGTCAAAGCGGCAACGTATTAGCGACTGTTATGTTGCACATGTCATGTGGACTGTGACCACTTTCTATCAGGCGGCCCGTCTGACTGTTCAATGGGTTAATTCGCTAAAATAAAATAAAAAATATATGAATTTATGTTACATTAGACAGTGAATAGAGCCGCCGTGTAAGCGTAAGTGCCTGAAGTAGGCTAGGTGTATATAGTTTACACTCTCGTGAGTTTAGCTTGTAGACGATAAACTTGTGAAAAGTTTATATTAGATTAGATGATTTACTTGAGTTTAGAATTTAACGCTTCTTATTAATAGATTAAATGTTTGTATAGTTACATTTATAAATTTCCTTTTGTGTACGCGAAACGGTTACAGTAAGTTATTTCTGCCTTATAACAGCAGTGTCAAGCGCTGCTGTGTTCTGGTGTGGTGTGGTAAGGGGGTACTTTTTCGAGGCATTCCAGCTTAGTCCTCAGGGGTAGCGGCGCATCTGTGGTCGACCTGAGATAGGAATCTAAGCTTATCTGGGGTCGATTACAAATGTTCATGGGCGGCAGTAGCCACTTACCATCAGGTGGACTGCATGCTCTTCTGCTACTTCAATATTATAAAAAAAAAGTAAGTAACGCTAAGATTTACTATAGTATATTTATTTTATCGTGTGACAATGGAAACGGGTTCGATCGACACGGTCACGTAGCCGGGCGGGCGGCCGCGCTTACCCAACCTCCGTGCTTTCTGTTCCGTTTCACTGTAAAAATAATTACTTATTGACTTGCCTATATTTTTACCGTACCAAAACATAGTAGGTTTTTTTACCTGTTCCAGTACTAAAGAAGATGTCATGCGCGTGTATCTTACAGACCTAATTATAGCTTTAGATGCACTAGTGACGGATAATAACAAATTATGAGTATTTTGCTATTTGTTGAACTTATTTCGCTCTGTTACGTTACTATTGAATAATTGTAATAGACGAATCTTAAATGCGGTATAAAAAATCGGGACTAGGACGATGGACTTGCATCAATGTAGGTAGCTAGCGTAAACTATCATTGAACCTTGATAATATAGATGTATATATTATAGATATATCAGTTGATATATTGCTCGTTAATAGATGTATAGCGTTGCGGTTCGAGCAACACTATTTAGCGGTCCATTGTTGAGAATGTCCAACAATGACCGATTCAGAGGCCGCTTTCTAGATTGAGCGGCCGTCATGATGCATCGCTGAACTAACGGTACGCGGCACTAGAGCTGCGATCAGTGTGTGTGTGTGTGTACGCGCCTGTTTGTGTGATTGTATTACCCGTTTGCATACGACGGCTTTGAGATATAAACCGTTGTTAAACCATAGATTATGTTATGCATTGTTTTATTCGAAACTTTACCTTTCTCCAGTTTGTTATTTCTATGATATTTGATAAATCCTTTGTTCGTGAGGTAACAATGCAACGGTAGGTTAGCGTTTTAAATCAACACGTAAGCTAAAGTTTGCACTCGAAACTGTCACTTCGTCGGAAAGTAAGACATTCAGTCGTGACCTTGTTTCGACTAACACCTCGTCTATGTAGGTATGTAAACACGCTGTCAAATGCACGATTTTTTTAGCTTATCTGCATGTCACGTGTGGACTTTTCTTTCTTAACCCCCCCCCCCCCCTCCCGCCTCCCTTCCGCCCCCGAAGGCTGATAACCGGTGCGGCGGCGCGGGCGCAACGCCGCCGCCGCAGTCGCGTCGCTCACGCCGTCCTGGGTGGACGTCGCGCCGGTCTCGCAACGGATCCAACATACACCATCGCACAGTGCAGTGACTCCCATCGGATTTCACCCATGTGGAATGTGCATCGACAGTGTCGTATAAAAGAGTTTTAATGTGATCGAAACGTGGTCCCGACTCGCGCTCGCCGATCGCCGACGGTACCGTTGCGTCGCGCTCCGGCGATTCGGTTAATAGCTCGTGGATCTACAGTGACTGTGTAATAGTTAGTGCCTTTGCTAAGATTTAATACCGTGGAAAGGTCACTTACCTTGATCGGGCAAAGTGTGTTGAAGGACTCTTGGCTTGCTCTACGTGAAACGATTTTGTCATGCTATATCTGATTTATTGTATACCCATTTATTGGCGAAATGTAGCCAAGGCCGCTCCCGTTCCATTGTTGCGAGATTGATGTCGATGACGTTGTTTAATCATCAATTTCCTGCATCGATAGGGTTTTTGTTTCTCTTATCGCTTTATTGTTTCGAGATTTGAGTCATACGCTCAACTTGTGTCGTTAGGTGTGCGGTGAGTTCCTAGAAAACGCTGTACATCGATGGAGGTTCGATATATCGGAAATAGCCGAGTGCCGCACCGTCCCGCCGTTTATTTGTTTTCTTTAGGCTCATTAAAGCTATTATATTCGTGTTTACGTGAGATAGACGCGTCATCGATTCGAAGAAGGCGTTCGTAATAACATTCTGATTGTAATCCAGTTTAAAAATTCTGTTTCAGCGGTAGTGTTCATTGATGCGATGTAGAGCAGTGAACGAAATGAGAGCCATTCGATCTGATTGAATAGCGTTATATTATTCCAGCTTATTTGTTTTCGATTTTAGCGCCAGCGAGAAAAACTGCAAATATTGGTCAGACTTCATCTCGTGAACCTTCGAATATTGCACGATGCTATTTGATTCTTTTTTTTTTTTTGTTTTACGCTTGGAAGATTATACGTTCCGTTCGACGCTGGAAGGCTTTGATTCGGCTGAGTGAAACTGTGGCAATTGGACCTTGATATCCGGAGTTTCGACACCGGCCACTACAATTGTACGCGTTTAAATACTTATTTAGAATTACCCGGTTACTTAACACAATGTCGTATAAATTACGATAAGCGGCCTCGCCTCTGCGTATGTTTACGTCGGGCCCGCGTGCGTTGCTGCGGCTAATGGTTCTTGCTTTGTTGCTACAATAACATTTATCAAACAAGCCCAAGCGTGCACGTTTATTGATTGTCTGATGTAACCACTGTCGCCAATCAACACATGTCAACTTGTACAGGAACAATTACTGCAATTTTCGGTTTCGGGATTCGTTTGCATTCATTTGTTTTCTGTCTCCGGCTATAAAGCGCTTTGGTGAGTCATCGCTTGTTATCGAAATGCAATTGTATTCATATATAAATGATTCCTTAACTCCCGGTGAAGTGAAGCAATAATATTTCTTAACGCACATTGAGAACGGTTATCATCCCTTTTTGTGTTTATTGTTGCTATCGGCTGCGAGATCGCGTGACTCATTTTCGCATTAACATCATATTGTTTCGCTGTAACGTAATTTGCACCCGTTTAATGGTATTCAACACTTTTTTGTAGTAGCTAAAGTAGCGGTCCGACGACCGCCCTAGAAGACACCGTGATCCGGTTAAGTGCTCTAGGTTTAATAAACAGTCTTTTGATCGGATGAGTATGAAACCAATTCGGATTTAAATATCACTCTATTCCGCGACGGATTTATGGTGCGTATGTATCTAATTTTACATCATCATGAGGTTCATTTGAGCGTGATGTGCCGCCGGCGGCATTGTGCTCCCATTCACTCTTTTGTTATTCGAGTTTCCGTTCCGTTTTCACTGGCAGCGACGGAGCATTTTGAAATTTTCAAAATTTTACTTCGCGTGACTTAGATTAGAGTACCTTATTGAATGAGTGGAATTTTATCTTTATCGTCCAACTGTTCAATATATGTGGATTCAATTGTAAGCGATCTATTGTTATTATTATTATTATTATTAATATAAAATGAAATACATGGTCGGCTACACGGTAAACGTAACATAGATTCAATCTTTGTAACTTCACAAAGGATTACAGGCTCTCCATTGAAAGAAACAGAGTCCACATTGGCGTGTAGCGTCTCGTTGCACCTGTTAGCGCTATGTCGGGGTACTCGTGTGGCTATCGCGCCGTTACCACTGCTATCAGTGTCTTTACAGCGATAGCGCTCGATACCGATAAGCGAGCATGTCTCCCGGTGATGTCATGCACTATTGTTGTGTTAACGCGTTCATGTTATTCTTCGTTAATATTACTTCAGTAATCTGTTTACTTTCTTATCCCTCTCTCTCTCTTTCTCTATTTCTCTATTCCTCTATTCCTTGTCATTCCGGTCAATAAAGCTGAATCAATTGATGAGGATGAATTCAAATCTCTGTTCATTTTTTTTTATTTGTCCTTAGGTATTTCATTACGCAAGTCCTTTACTAATACGATTTGATAGGTCATCAAATCGACTGTCATAAGAAAATTTAAAAGTATCCCCGTGAAACACGTCCAACTGAATATAATCTGATGTAATTTGACAGCTGTCAGCTGATCGCCCTCGCCCGCGGTGAGGTCGGTCCGACCTTAGCACGGTTAGCGAGGCCCAAGATGCAGTACTTTAATACTCGGTACTGAAGAACGGTAGATAAAAAAACGCTCATGAACGATTTGATTCAATTCAATTATACTATGCTATTAGTTGTAGTGTCATAGGTATATAATACGACAAGTAGTTACATGCTTATTTTACCATTACGCCCTGTGCTTTACGGGGTTGGCAGAAAGCGGCGAATTTCACTTGGCGCTTTAGTTTTAACGAAAGGCTTTCCAAGGCAAATACCCGGTGATATAACGGTTACTTTCGTTTTAAATTTATTTCGACATTATTTATTGTAACTTTTAAGTTGAAATAATAAGTAAAAGAGTGTTCATATTTTTTGAAAATATCGAATGCGTATGATATGATTTTTTAAATTGTGATTGTGACCTTAATTTTAAACAGTTGATAGTAATTCTAAGCAGCTGTGGTGACCTCTAGTTTTCTCGTCAACACCATCGAAGGCGTTTCTCTTGAGCAAAAGCAATGTCAAGGCTGCACGGCTTATACGGACTTTTCTACCTTCGTTGATTCATTTAATTGCTCAGTTATTCCAATTACATGTTACGTAAAATTATTTTAATATTACTCTTAAACATTTCTCATCAATTAACGATCATATTACACATACTTAATTGGTTTTTACTCAATTATTTCAACGTATTTAATACAGAATGTCAAATGTTACGAAATTAAATGCTCATTTTATTTACACTTGTCTTTTACTTTCGTCTTGTCTTCAACGAGAGGTTTGTAGTTACATTTTAACGACGGATGTCCTTTATGAAGACGTCCTCCGCGATCATTTGTGACGTGTCATTTAAAAAGCCCAGAAACATAAATTGGACGTCAATGAAGTATTATGGACTCAGTTGCTCATTTGAACTTTGTAAATGTTACCTTGATGTTAACCGCCCACTCTCTCTTCTGTAATATCGAGTTGGCTATCGTTGTTCTTCTTGTTACTTTGTATTATTAAATGACCCACACAAATTTAATTGAACTTATTTATATAATGAATTAATACACCCGAAAATTTAGCGGTAAAATTTACGTACAACTCTCTATACTTATAACTATGAAATATTAAAAGGTGTATAAATATATGCGGGTATAAAAAACCTCGTGATGTTTTGTAATTAATCATCACCGTTATCCACCCGTATTAGTCCACTGCTGGACTAATACGCATGACGGACATAGTGACCTCTCCTCGGCTTAACGGTTTCCAGCATCTACCTACTGGAAGGTGTCTTATTCGACATTTGCCCACTGCGATCTCCACTCCAAAACTCATTTATTCCGATACTAGCTGTCCGCGCAAACGTTGCTTTGCCATATAATTAATTTTGCCGTTGTCGCAATATTTTTTATTGCTGCTGTTCTCTCGTATTCATAATTTAGGCTATAAGCTTCCTCGATAAATGAGCTATCTAACACTGAAAGAATTTTTCAAATCGGGCCAATATTTCCTGAGATTAGCGCGTTCAAACAGTCAAACAAACTCTTCAGCTTTATTGTTAGTATAGATTGCAATTGTAAAGTCTTCTGTTGGCAGAGAAGACTGATCCCACAATCGCGTCTACGCCCGTGTATACGTCGTCCCAGCGCTGGGCCCTTAGGTTCCCAACCACGTCCTTCGCGGCGCGCGGTGTATTGTCGGCTCAGTGCGGTATTGTGAATTCACGACGTATCGCCACACAGCCGATCCCACTATTGTGTTTACTGTAATGACACCCACTTGCACTCACATACGCGGACAGTCCTAAGTGTGCGATTAAAAATGAAAAAAAAAAGCCGCAAGAGCATTAAATAAATCGGATAAATTAGTAAGATCATAATTTTGTTCGCCGTTAAAATCACCCACGTCGCATGACATACGCGGATAGTCGTAAGTGTGTGAAAAATGAAGAATACCTACAGTTAAAAAGTGTTAAATGTTACATCAAATAACTTAGTAATATTATCATAATCGGTTTTTTGTTTGTTTGGAATTAAAATTAAAAATTCTTTGCATTTACGATAAAATCTAAGTAAATGCAACTTCGATATCTTAATGATACGCAAATTACGAGTAAAATGTAATGGAAAAAACGTTCTGTAAATAATTCAGTAATCAACAATTTAGTAATTACTTGTACATTACCTATTTCAAAACAAACAATCTTTTTTTATTACAGCAGGCATATGACAAAGCGACTTGTTTACAGCGACCTACAAACATTACCGAATTTCATTTGAAACAAATCTTTTCTTATCTTCCACCACGACTCAGTTCGTAACGACATCCAGATATACCGTCGTCCTGCCGATCGCGTGGTGTCGCTAGCCGTGCCATTATCAATTATTATTATACAGCGTACACGAAGCCTTGGGCTCACGGTTTAATGCCGCTATTATGATTTGGAAAGCCATCAATGCTATGAAAGGAACGATCTGTTCGTATGCATATTATGTAATCTGATGAATGTATGTATGTACACACGATCAAGCGCGCGCTCGCGAGATTCGTATCGTAATGTATGTGGAGACATGCACGTGTGGAAATACGATTGAATTATTCACTTATTTATTTACTAGCGGTCGGCAAACGTTGCCTTGCTATATAAATTATAATAAAAGCCAGAAAGCCCCCTTAAAGGTGGAATTGCGTAAAATCGTCGCCGAAAGGAATATTCCTACCAAATTTCAAGTCTCTAGGTCT
>DWQT01000716.1:0-20349 GCA_018244895.1 Myscelus amystis hages | reverse complement strand
CATTAGTATAGATAAAAAATAAATCCATGTAGGTCCATCGTTGTTACAGTTAACAAAACTCCTTAGCATAACCGCCCAAAAGGGTAATGTAACCGTTGTAGCCGTAATGTAAGCGACCGTGAATTTACGCACGCCGACACACATAAACGCAAATGACAATAACGCCTAGGGGAACGGTGCTATACAACTCTCGAAACTTCTGTACGCACACGCGGCGATGACTATGTGTTTTATTCATCAACACCAAGACGAACGGGTCCGTCAAGAAACGGTTTATTTTTTTATTACTGCTACACCATATAAGTATGTATCCAAGTAGGAATACATTGCAAATCCCTATGGTATTACAATGTCTTTTTAAGTATAACGTATTAATTTGATTAGTCCCATGGTCTTCTGTGGTATTCTCATCCAGAACATTTGTGTGTTAAGCACATTTGTTTGAACAAGAACCAATAATGGGTGGTATAAAACATGTCTGTAAGTATTGTATAGTATGCACCTATTTATCTGTATCATCTGTTCGGTTAACATAACGCAGGCATTAAATTGGCTAATTTGGAATTAGACAATTGATATTTATTAATATACATATAGTACTACAAATGTAAGCCATTACTGAGACTTTATCATAATAAATACGATGTTAAGTCATCGACCGTTTGAACACGACCAAGCGTCGTCAGTCCCCAAAGGGAGAAGCGTCGTAAGCGAGAAAAGAAAGGACAGTTTACGCTAACAATCGGAGCTGTAAAAAGCAACGGCCACTGAACAAGACTTGTAGTATCTCTAAAGGCTAATAGACATTGCTTCCTGCATTACCCATTTGCATATCGCACTCCGGAGTTCAACGTACGACACTGGAAATGAAATGAAACTTTACTTCCTGTTCAATTATTTCCAGCGGTAACTGAAACACTTTCAGGTATGTTTTAGTTAAAATCTGATTTAATTTTTATTTCATACTGTCTCGATAAAATAATGTAGGACAGAAAGAGGTAAATTTATTATTTTCAGTTGCTGCGTTAAAAGCTTTGAAACGTAGTAATTAATATGTACAATATGCATAAATGTTTAATGAGTACAAGAATCCGATTCATACAGATATTGATAGCCAATGCCGTGCATGCGCAAGAAATCGACTCATAAATTTTAAATATGGAACAAGCACTGGTCTGTAAGTGTCACCAGACAACGGTAGCTAGGAACTTATTCTGTAAATCCTATCAGATAGTTTTTAGAAGGTATAATAAAATAGTTATCTACGATATAAATTATGGAAACTCGTGGCGCCCCGTATCCATTATCGATATCGGTATATCGCATCCAATGCAAACGTGTATAAATAATGGCAATATTAGTTAACTCCACTACTCTGCCGGCAACGAACAGAACCTGTTATTTCCAATCGCGTATCTAACTATTTTCGTAGCAATTAACCTTTTTAATATCGAGTCGCAATACCTTTGTTTGACTTTAACAGTTCTTACCGAACCATACAATTGATATTCCACGTCGCACGATTACACTGGCGTGAAACTAACAGCTACTCGTATATCGGGGCTTGTTTAGCGTAAAAATATAATTAGTTCACGTAACTCTATTCTCATATGAACGTAACTTATAAAATAATATAGACTTTATACCGAGTGTTTCTGTAAAACGAATCGTAATCGTTCATTTCCCAATTATTAAAAAAGGAGTTACTCTTAGCAAGCGAACAAGTACATTTATCATACAGTATATATGTACAGTAAGAAATAAGACGCAATGCACCGCAGTGAATCGACAGGAAATAATAAATAATTTATATAAGCACACATAATACTGCAAACGTACTTAGCCGCATACAGGAGGATTCGCGTAGACTTTGCAGCGCCCGTAAATCAGGCACACCGTCCGGTTTAGTTATTAGTGCCGTGTATCAGTTGCGGCAGGTTTTACAGCGTAAGTATGCGCATAATTTCAGGCGTTCGAAAACGGATCGGCCACGGGGAATCGGTGACTTATGATCGCTTAGTGGTCGATTTGAAATGCATACGGCGCAGATTTTCTAAAGAGCATTCGTGAGGATCTGGACCTAATTAACCTGTATACAAGCGGAAAGCTTGTCATTGTTAAAGCAAGCGTTCGTTCGAGATATTTCAAAGTTAAGTGTCATTGGAATAGAGATAGCGATAGCAGTTTTAAAAAATTGAACACAAAAAAATACGAATTATAGGACAATAAATATTTGTTACTGATAAGATATTCCCGGATAGGAATCGAACTGCCAATTCCTCGGAATCATCAATCGGGGTCACTGACCGCTGCGTCTACGGGCGAAGCAGTATGCCATTTCATCTTCTATTCCGCTCCATAAATCTGTCTACAACTCTATCTTCGAGTCGCAAAACGCATCTTGCCAATGTAAGAATGTCTCGTATATTCAGCGCGAGCAACATTTCCCGCTGATTTACCGATTTCGACGACGGCGCAAAGTTATAATTTTTGATTTGGAAGTTACTGAATTAGTTAACTGCTCGAACAAAGGGTGCAAAACGAAGTTATTGAACCAAGTTACGCTATTAACTCGCAACTCGCTAACAATCACGAGTTGTCATATGGAATGAGGTTTATGGCGCGGCAAATTATTCATATCATACTTCGATTAGAGTGCTCTAATTTATCTCAAATGAATACGCCTCAGAGATACGTGAAATCCATTTTACGTACATCTCGGCACAAAATCAAGTAGCGAAATGCCAGGAAAATTTTGTTAGCAATTATTAATTTTAGAAACTTTTAGGTACCTACTATATTTCATTTCTAACAAAAATTGTACAGATACATCATAAAATTACGATACAAATACAGCCAAAGTAGGATTAAATAAATAATAAATTCGAAAACAATGCTTTCTTGCTTCTTCAATGCTTTCCTTCAGCTAATATTCAGAACGGATGATCGTATGATATTGAACATACTATTCAATACGCCTAACGAATAATCAACACTAATTCTAATAAACCCTTCAAGACTATCATGTATGGAGTTTTAAAGAAAAAAAAACCTTTATTTACAGCAAATTATCGTAAAACTTCTGAAAGGAAACAAGAAAAATTTTGCCCATAAAAAGTTTTACACCAAAGCCTTTCATCAGTATCGTAGCAGGTACAGTAACGGTTATGACTTTTTAAAACAATTCATACAACAGCCGTTTATTACTTATTTCTTATGGGATCCCTTAGTTTATTAACCGTGTAATTTAATATATATGGCCAAATATTTTGTCTTATGTTGTATTAATATTTTACGCAAGTGCAACGTAAAATCCAAAATTCTACAATCGCTAGTCCAAAAATCGTATGTGACGGCAACACTTTTACACTACTCAATTATAGAGGTTTATTAGACACGAAAGACACGAAAATAACTGAAGGGTTGCAATTATTAGGTGTGGTAAATCTTCTGCCACTAAACAAGGTCAGAAGTGCCGTGTGATATTGGAAGGCTTCGCATGATGAGGTTAACTCGAGTGGCAATCATACCCATTCATAATTATGTTTTCAAAAGTTATACGGGCTATAGGATATTCGATGAAAATAACAAAAGCAATTATTAGTACAAAGGCCAATATAATAGGGTTGTCGCGTGTTGTCACAGTAAATATGATATGACAGCCCGGTTCTAATAGTATTGTCAATAAACAGATTACTCAGTGCGTCCCCTAATTCAATCTATTCGAACGAAACACAAATAAAACTTCCCCCATAAAACACATTACCCACACAAACGCGAAGAAGAGCATTATACAAAACACATTAAATAAAAAGAAAGTAAATTTTCCGACGTTGAGAGTATTATCTCACTGCGGTAACCAGATAAAGTATCGTATTGCTGCGAAGTGAGAAAACGGATAAATGTGTATGAATATATGAGGAGGGCGGGGAATTAGGGGCCCGGTTCGACCGGGTTCGGGTAACGAGTGACTGGTAGCTGAAATGACGGCGAAATCGCAATTGTAGTTTACTGTAACATTAAACAAACGTTTACATTGGGCATTTCAGAAGAAATCTACGTAAATAATAATAATAATAATGATGTTCAATTCAAGTTGTGTGAAATCTACAAATCCGTACTAAACTGATACAGTAGACTGTGGTCTAGGTATTTTTTATTAGACAAAAAACTCGGGCATTAGAATTATAAGGTAAAATAGAATTAGGAGCACTCCAGTATGGCCCCATTTATTGTGACGTCATATGTGAAAAGGGTACGGAGGATTACGGGTTTTGAGCGCGGATCGCGTTGACAAATGAGATGGCGCATATGATTGACAGCTTTCGTCCCATTGGTCGCCGGTGACGTGAAAATAGCGAACCAGCCAATCGGGCGCGAAGCATTTACATTTGGAAATTAATTCATGTATAACCTTATAATAACCGCCTTATAATAACCGACTGAACAACTTCTCATCAACGAAATAAAGTTTTATTTTAGAATCTAATAAAAAAATATACTCTCATACGGCTTAATTTATATATTTTCAAAGTAATATTCAACAAAAATTAAATATTATTCGGTAAATGCATTTCGTTGTTTGTATGTTGTATTGTATCTAATAGCATGACCTAAGCAACATTTTTTTTATGCCTTAAAAATACACATTAGTATCTACATATTGTAATCTATCGTTAAGGCTGTGGAATTTCGTATTGACGTATTAATACATTTCAAGCATTAGTCAAAAGGAAAAGAAATGCTACATTAGTTACGGACATGTATGTATATGTATATGCCCGATTATCGATCAATTGGCAACATCTACAATTTATTATTGTACATTAATCTGATACAGTTAGTGAACCCAAAAACCGGCAAGAACAATTGGACAAAACGGACAGATGCCGTCGGGAACTCAGTTTTTTCTATGTAACGATCACGTGCACACGTGAACCGCACAAAAGTAACCATATCATCCGTCGATGCAAACATCTTTATATGTGGGGTGGTTCAAAGAGAAGGGGAGAGTTGGCACAGACGAGCTCTTCCTTAAGCCGGCCAGCCAGAGGGTAATGTTTGCCCCGGAGACAATAACGGCCGATGTCATCCCCAACATTTGACTACACAAACTGATCTGTGCGCCCGCAGAAAGCTTCGGATTCAGTCATGTAACGTAAAAGTTAGATTTAGATACTGATTCTCTATATATTATATAAAATGAAATTCACAATACTAGTGGTCTTTTTAACTCTGCATTGCGGTCGCACTAACCCCGACTTAATTCAAAATGCCTGAATGTCTTGTGGTTAGTATGTACATAAACACATATAATACATTTAACTGCACAGCCGTGGGTTCGATTCCCGTCCAAAATAAATATTTGTGTGATGGTCACGAATAGATAATTGGTGTGTTTGAATGTTCGCACGCGCACGAATGTTGAACGCAAAAACATCTTAATCAACGTGAATAAATACATTTAGAGGCTGTATATTAATTTTTTTATGTATTAAAAAGAAGACTGACTACCTATCATACGTATCAGATGTCAGGCGGCAGATCTGTTAACAAAATAACAAAAAAGAAACTTCATACATAATTGATTGTTTTTCAATAGCCTATTTTTAGTTCGTATACCTACGTAACGACTTTCCGCAGTCCCAATTACAGAACAAGAAAATACCTAGTGAACTTTGAGTCGTATTACACCAAACCCAATTATTGAAAGCTGACTCAAAACGCCCACCAATCATCATTGAAAAGCTGAATGAGCGCGCTGAAGTAAAAATAAATGACGAAAATATTCGTTCAATATTTACTTTTATTTAATGCTCACCCACTTCAATAACTAGGCAAATTCCTAACGCGGCTATCTGATTACAAATTAGGCAACCAAATGCATGTGTACGCTAACTGAACATCTGATACATACTATATATAACTAGTATAGATATTTGTACAACACACAGACATACATAAAAAAATGTTCGTCACGTAATGTCTGTTCAGATTGGGAATCCAACCCACAACCTCCGGTTTAAGTGTTTATTCACTCCGTAATGATACCCAAATTTTCTATTTACTCACCTTTACGTTCACTTTAGCCTTAAAGTAAACAGCGCCGGTGGCAACTAATCACTGTCGCTAACCTTCAGGGAATCATTTGAACTAAAATATTAAAATGGTGCCGTTGACATCGTTACAATGAACCTGCGCCAGTCCATACCTTTCGTATAACATTACGTATTTAGTATGAAAATCAAAATCATGAAATATCACACCTACGTTAATACCGTTAATTCGCTATGATAACACTTAATTGGTTTATTTGGGAGCGGAATCAGAATTTTTGTTCGACTCCCCTAATTACGTGTCTTGTATGAAATAGAATTTAATTAATTTCCTTCGAGGTACAAGTAAAGACACCGCCCCGAAGTATTATAATTCTGTACATACAAAATTACAGATTTGTTAGATAATTACCAGTCCCAATTTGTATTAAAAAAATATTTTGAAACCTGAACAAATAAACATACAAGTATATTTTGTGAGTATAAGAAAAAAATATGAAATTCTCATAAAATTCTCGAATAGAAATTCAATTTTTTATAAATCATAAAATGTACAAATTCCGTTCATGAAATTGTTCAATAGAAATCCAATTTTCGCAACACTGAATCGTTCCAGTGGAAACAAAAACCGGTTGCAGCCCGTTTGAGTGTCTTATCCGGAGTCGGACCCTGACCGTGCGACTTATCCGGGGTGTTTCTCTTGTGACTGTGCAAATGAAGGGACCGCGGACTAATTTATTGTGGCCCAATTGAATCTTCATCCGACAACAATTGGGCAGGCCTTTGTCGGCGCTTGTAGGTGCCCCGAGTTGGGGGATTTGTTTCATTATGCCACCGAACTCAGCCTCTATGAATAAAGCCCTTTAAACTTGCCCTATGTGATGTACGGATTGAATTGAAATAGACTTACCCTGTATATAGACACACATATGTACGAACTATAGCACTATTTACCCTCGACTCGGCTATATATACATACATAGGTGTGTGTGGGTGTGTGTGTGTGTGTGTGTGTTTTTTTAGTAGTATGTAATTATTTTACTATTTATGCTTATGTATAAATTTCAACTTTACACCGTGTTCGATATAATTATAAAGACTCATAAATATTACGCCCGGAGTGTAACACTAGAAGAGCATAATAATGCTTTTAGAATATGTGCATTTTTATCGGAAAAACAGTAACTTGATAGAATTTATGGCTACCTTATGTCTAATGGCAAGTTCACACTTGCACAACGATAAAATAATACCAAGTCGGGTAAGTTACGAAATGAAAGGATTGAATAAAATGCGAATAATTAACAGAGAAAACGTTAAACAAATGAATAACTATTGCGTATATATACAACAATGTACCTACATGTACGTAGAGTATTTTCATTCCGCTGTTCCTTCCCTTTTATAGTATGGTTAAAAAGCTTTTGCTTGTAAAAATAACTTCTGACCAAAAAAAAAACTAAGCTTTCTTCGGGCGCTTGTTTTAAAGCAACCGTTCTTACAACTTCACTCACCCAACGAAAATTACTGTAGCAATTTTCTCATACTCGCGCTTATCCTCTGCAAACTAATTTGGTATTCATTGTTACCACCGTGCATTAAATATGTAGGCTTTTTTGTGTCGAATACTTTTAAAAATTAGAATCAAAGATTTTCTCCTGTCTAAAAGAAAGATCGCGGTTTACACATATAGAAGTATGTTTAGATAAATTGGATTACATTACATTGCATTGGATACCTTCTCAATATCGAATGAGCCAAGTCAACGAATACTTCATTTGGGTGATAACTATTTTATAAATAGCCTACAATCTCAGTGTTACGCTTTAAGTTCAAATTGTAAATATTTCATCTGATCTACATGTCATAAATTGCCGGTTGCTATGCATATACACACATAAATAAACCCAACTTCACCTTTGCATTTTTGGATTAATTCACACTAAAATTTGTCATGCGTGCATTAAAGCTTTCCAAACAGACCGATCGATATACGTACTAAAAACATGTATTGATAAAAATTTATGACAGTCTTCTGTTTAGAAAATGTTGGAGCGAAAAAAAATATTCCACTTAGTCCCGTTCGCCCCCAGGCGTCGTATATCAAAGCCTCTACTGCGACCCTCAACAGACAATGGATAAACAATGTAAATTATATCTTTTAATACGTCGATATTAGCTCGTATTTCTTTTGTGAGAAAATCCAACATAGCAAGTGCTTATACATATAAATCAGCGTCTTATAATAGTAGTAGTAACTTTATACCGCGTTACGTACTACTCGTATGTATGTGTTCCATGTCAATTTAGTCTTGTGCAAAGTTTTATTTTTTTTTCAACTCTAGTGTTCAAGCATTGGAGGGTTCTCTTTCTTAATGACATAGATTGTTACATACTTTAGAATCATAGTCTATCACACTGGTCCAGAGCCGGATCGTAGGTAGGTACACTTCTCAAAACAGTTACAATTTTCAAAACAGATGTTCGAATTTCAAATATAAGTACAATCGGTGAGCATACATAATTGTAATGGTTTTGACTGTATATTTAGTTATAACATAAGGTATAAAAAATCGCAAGCTACATCAAGGGAATTAACGATAAGTCGTAAAATTTCTATAGATACACTCAAACGTTCCTCTTATGATAATACAGTTAAGTAAAAATCGCTACCGTTGGTAGAATCTCAAAGTATGTCAGATACTACAATTCGTTGAAAATGAAGATTGAAATAGCAACCGAGATAATTATCTACATATTTTCCTAACATATAATTTGGTAGTTTCTTATCTCGAAAGACGGGATGTTTGTAGGAAAAATTCATGAATTTTTATATTTAATGATAACACAGTACAAAACATTCAGGATAATTTAACAGAGAAATGAGCCATTAAAACTCAACAACGTCGTGTTCGCGCTGAAAACCTAACTCCCCGAAGCGCTTAAAATAATTTTTAGTGTACGCTCACGGAGTAGTTATTCATTAGAGAGCTGTGCCGCGTCTAATGCGTCGTTTGGGACGGAGTGCGCCACGCCGCGCCGTGAATATGATTCACACTCAACCGGCACTAACTTTTAATTAAAACTACAGAGGCACTCGTACAAAAGTATCACGAGTGGATATGAACTATGCAAAATATACTGGAATGCATCTTATTGCGTTGTCGCACACAACGGCCAATAGTGGCGGCCACGAGTAGTCGCCGCAGAGTGCGACGAAATTTTGAACACACATCGGCGCGAACCGAGCTTTCGAGTTCGAGTAATCGCGTTCCTGACGCGAACTGTTTGGCCGGTGTGCTACAAAGCACGCCGTCTCTAATTTTACCTTGGTTACAAGAGAGTGTAAATAAAGATTGTTGTAGCGTCCATAACGACATCTTGATTAAAACGTGTTTTCCCAAGACAATGAGGTATTTTCCGCGAAAAAAAACTAGCCTATGCCACTGCTCAGAACTGCAACTATCTCCATACCAAAAATTAAATCGATCGGTTGCTCCGTTTTGAAGTGGAAGAACGACAAAAATACATAGGTACTTACGCATTTATAATATTAAGTATGGGTTTATACGTGAAAGTAAGACAATACAGATATTTTCGTAGCGGAAATCCTTCAAAAACTAAACAGCTAGGAACATTACCCTTGGTTTCAATTACCAGTAATAAACGCACTAGTAATACATACCTACAAATATACGGTCTTGTTTCAACTTAATAATATTTAAGATTTATTTCGTGTGTAAAGGAACACGGATCATTTGACAACAAAAAAAAAAGCTAGAAACAATTTCTGTAGATCAAACAAATACACAATAGTCTTTCAACATGAAGCACGGCTACACAAAATGTCAAATAACCCTTTAAGGATTCACATTAATGTCAAACGCAGACATCTTCGGGCCCCGCCAAGATTAGGAGAACCTTTTCTCCTCGGGAAAGGGTCACTCTTTTAACAATTGAACAACAAATATTACGATATATTTATTTTGTTAGGTATCTATCGTGTATTTGTCGCATTTGCCCTGCGATAAAAAAAATGAACGAACAATAAAAATGAGTAATAACCGTCTGGAAATATACAGGTATAGTTAGCGTGTATTCGGCATAAGTGAACAGAAGTTTCCATTCTTTAGGCATTTCTGAGAATATTATTATTTTTCGGCATAAACGAACCGTAGATAGGTATGGTTTTCGTTGTACGGTGAAAGGAGATTTTTTTCCTGAATTCACGTGTTCATAATATAGTCAAATTAGGCGTGAATTTGTTTTGAATGTTTAGAAACATTCGATAACTTGATATAGAACGTGTGACGCCATTTTGTTAACAAAAAAGCAAGAGAAAAGTCCTGTCAACATCTGGACATCGAAATATAATTATTATGTTTCTAATTATAATTTTACGAAATAAAATTAGTACTAATGAAGAATTATTTGGTAACAAAAATGTATAGTGATAGGAATTAGGAAGTCAAAAACTATGTAGTATGTCTTTCCCGCACTGTTTCTTTGACTGAAATTCAAGCCACTAGACTATCACTGGTCCTGTTACTGTTAATACAAGATATTAATATTACGACATCACTACAGTAGCGGCCATTCGCAATAAAATATCGTGGTGTTGCCACATTCATATAGCGGAGATCAGAAAAAAGATTTTCCTTCTAGAAGTGCGCTAACATAAACGATAGCCATCTGTCATATTCAAAAAGGAATCATTCCAGGCGTCTAAGCATTTCTAATAAAAACACCGGCGCTAGACTCGCCCGTGAGATATTTCATAACGGATGGTCTGTCTGAAAGCAGATTACTGTACAGAAATCGCAGACGAAAAGTCGCTTTCATACAACAATTTCGCGAAGGAATAATTTTTTTAAGCAACACTTTGTGCTGTTACATTTTTCCCGTTGACGTGTCATTATTTCATTGGTGTAATATTTTAGCGTTTTTGCCGTGCTATTACTGCACTACTACTAATACTGCTCTTAGATATAGCGAATGTAGATTATCAGTCAAATTCAAAATCTAACTCAGCTATGCGTAAAACATAAAATCAATACTTAAGATTCTCGACGGGTTTCTGGTATGCAACAAACGAACCACAACATCTTAACGACAGGAAAATAAGGGACAATCTACAATCCAAGTGATTAATAGGTAACTAATGTCACAATAAAATCAGAAGTATAATAGATATGCCGGGAATGTCAAATTTGTGCTCAGTGACAATAAAAATTCCAGATCGCCTGCATTGACACCACGACTTCATAACAGCCAGACGCGATATAAAACTAAAAATACAAAAATACTATGCAACAAAGTATGTACATAAATTCCCACTGTACATTAAGCCATTTAACCGGCGCCAGGTAAACCTTGGGCCCATTCCAAGGCAGCCGCAGAAAGAAAATAGCGGACAGCTTTTATGAGTCAGCGGAAGCGCGCTAATAAGCGACTCGGAACAAGGAAATAAAGAAGCGGCGAAGTATCTGTAATACGGGAAAATGGACGCGGAGACTCCAGGTTTCCCTTACTACTACTGACTAGTATTGGAATGCTCGTGGGAAAAACACAAGACACTGTTAATCTCAAACAAAACTTTTGACAAAAGGAATCTTCATGCAAACCTTTTTGTATTCGATTTAAATAAATACCACTTCATGAATTTGTCCTTTAATAATTGAAAGTTATAATTTAAAGGTATTAATATAATGTTTTAACTATTTAAAAAAAAAATTAAATGTTAATTAAAGAGCATTTCTTTAACGAATGCAATGTATTCCTCAATAAATTCAAAACAAAATCTAGCAAAGGCGAGACCAATAGTACCAGATGCTTCTGTTAAAACGAAATCCTCGCCGACAAACTGTCCAAACTATGCTGACATTCAGAAATTAACGAGTGACGTCATCAAAACAATTATAACATATTGTGGTGTAGCAACAAGTTTTATACAAAACACGTGGCACATCCATTTTTTGGACAATTCACACATTCAGAACAGAAGTTTATCGACCGTTGCAATATTCTGTGCAACGTCGTGAGCTTTGCGTTTAAAATACGTTCGTTTCCTAAACCACAATTGCCCCGCAAACAAAGCGTCCGAACTGTACCTACTTACGGGTTACCTGAAGCTGAGCGATGGGGATAATACACTGTAATAAGCAAAAAGGTAGATCTGCTACATGAAGAACGGAAAGGAATAATTAAATTACAAACAGACCGGGAAATCCCTCTAAAGAAACACAAATAGAAAAACAAAAACAACTCTCACGTTCACCCTAACTCAGTGTTGAGTGCACGCGCTCCAGAACGAATTAACGTAATGTGTTCACGCCGAGAATTGAGTAAAAATTAACTAGGAACATACCCGTTTCAGTTTGCCGTGCAGAGAAGAGAGAGAGAGAGAGAGCGAGATAAAATATGGCGCAAATTGTCACACGGGTGGAAAACAGCGCGCGCATAGAAACTGACGAGTTGTTGGCCTCGCGTGGCGTCGGCGAACTTCGAAGTAATCGAGTGTGAAGTTTATGACCGCTTTAAATTTCGAACCGAATGCCATCGCGATACAATTGCGGGAGTGTATTCATGGAGCCATCTTTGGCATTTTTCCCATCGGAGGCGATGCAACGCGGCCGGCCGCTACGTGACTCGAACAACAAAACAACGAGTATATGCTGCAAATTCTTACGAAGCATTTGGAAACTGACTTCGTAATAAGTTTATCGGCGCACGTGGTCGAAGATCAGTTTTATTGCATTTTAACTTTGTGGCGACGCAACTTCTTTTTTTTCTATTTGAAACGTTTCGATACACAGATGTTCTAACTCAAAATATATTTAACTACGCAATGTTACATATGAACAGCAGTGAGATGAACGTTTCAGAATATGAACAGAAAAGATCACGTATCTACATCGATCGCGCGTATCAATTTCGAAATTGCTAATCATGATATGGCTAAGATATTCCCAGCGCGACATTCAATGAATAAAAAGCGGGCGAACAAAAAATGCCCTTATGTACTTGTTTCACTGCTAGTGGAAAGTTCGCTATACGACGAGTGAATTCATATTGAAACGGTGACATACATATGTAAGAATAAGAATAAAATATATGTATCGCACCAGAATTCCTAAATTTCACTAATGAGACTGGGGCAAACAACAAAAAAAGAACAACTTTCCAAAAAAATTGGGAAATAGAAATTATTCGAATTCTGCTGGGTTCCCCCATTTCGCGTGGATTTTAAATATTGTTTCTGTTATACCCTTGTACTTCAGTCGAGTCTATACCTGTACGAAGGGTACTGTTCACCAATACCCCACAACGTTTCACACAACGTCACTTAATACCAATTCTTTTTAGATACGTTTTCTCTTAAGTGTATCTGAAAACGTGAGTGTTATGACAAGCCCCTAATGCACACATACACTCGGATATTCATAAAGTCGTAAATGTCACGTGAGAACACCGATAGAGATACTATGTCAAATATCAATTTAAGATATTGGCGGCAGGAAGTGCGGGCGCACGGGCGCGCATACAAAATTTGGCGTTTGAATTTCGAATCGGACTTTCCAAGAACTGATCTCGATGGATAATAATGGCAGATTTTGTAAAATATGATAGCACTGTGCTCAATAGAACAAGCAAAACCCCTCACGTGGTTTTCAAGGACATACCGAGTAGATTTCCCTATTGCAAGGTACATTTGTTTCTGCAATATCAGCTTCGTTATTTTACCTTTTCTACCTTAGCATATTTATCTAGACATCAATGACTATGACATCAATCTGTTTTATTAATTAAATTCTCATTACCATTTGCATACAAATCTACTATATTGATCGAACCGGTAACTTTGTATCGAATTAAAATTATTGGACCAACCAAATCGGAAATAACTAGATTCACCTATATATATTCACATATTTATTGTGCATCGATAGTGATTCTTTGTTTACGACAATCATTTCGCGGCGCCGTTCCCATCTGGTTTGTGATGGCCGCAATTGCGGTACATTAGGAAGTTGCTTTATGACCGGCCTCTGTCATATGAACGTTATTTAGGAAATTTGCAGTTAGGGAACACGTGGACACAAGAACATCGGAAACGCGTACTCCATCGACTTACGATGACGTAGACTCATTTATGAATACGGCAGCGCTTATCACAGGAAATACATTACGGTCATGTCCGGGCCATAGATCGGGCACAGGTGTCGATACTTGCATGGAGCCTCTGAAACACGTGAATCGTTAGCTAAAGTGGCAGATGAGCTCGTTTTATGGGATAACGTAACGTGATGCTCACCACACTTTGCCGTACTTAACATTATTTATCGCATCAGCTAATATAAATGTAACAATAAAGAAGGAATAAAAAACTAATATGTTCACTACGCCTAGAAGACCAAGAGTAAAGAGAAGAGAAAAAATTAAAATAAAATTAATAAAATGCGTCCAAGCGAATGGAACCCTTAAAATTTCGATTTGCTGTTCCATAATTTTGAAATCACAAAAAAGCTCACCGAAAAGCCGATTGCGTTTACGTTTCCTTCTCTTAAAAAGCTTAGTGATAGAGATGCTTTTGTTGGGCTTTCGTTTGACTGCGAACTTGCCAGATGGTAAGTGAGATGTAATCTTAAGATGTAGCACGCTTGCCTTGAAAGTGACTATTGGATAGGTTTTCTTCTTCACAAATATTAATGAAAAACATTAAATAAAAAGAAGCTACAATATAAACCGTACCTCGCTCATAGTAAAATGCATACATATTATTGACAGACGTCTAAATAGCTCTTTTCCTACCTACCCGTTGATTCAATTTAATCCCTACAGCATATTCATATGGTCTTTAAAAAGGCACATTCATAAAAATATTTCAATCAAGCGATGGAACAAGGCAAATCAAGGATCGCAGCTCAATCGTTTTTCGTCTGTGGTGATGGATCTATATACATAGTTTTCACTCTGTACGTTAAAAATAATCGAGAAAAAATCAATCGAAGCCCTCTGTAGAAACTGACATATTGTTGTGGTAACGCTTCAGTGTCATTTTTGAAATATGCTCAATTTATTTGGACATGCATAAAATAAAAACCGATGCAATTATTCGAATTCAAGTTTCTGAAATGGTTTGATTGTAAAAAAATTTATATTTTTGTCACAATTGAATCGCTCGTTTGCAATGTCTGCATATATTGTGTATTCATTGTTACACCATCGCCAGCTCCCTAATGTTGTAGGCAGTGACTACTGGGTGAGAAATATCCTAACAATTTGTTTTGAACGAACTCACCAACAAAAATCTTCAAATGTAATACTGACAAAGTCTTCTAATTGACGCGACGAATCGTTTAGAAGGCCATATAATTTTTCATTGCCATTTCTCCCACATTAGTTTATAATGGAATTCCTCGGAGTATCCCACAAGTTTGGTTCAGACACCACAAATCACTTTAAGTTGCAATTACGGCCGCGAGTCATAAATACCAACGGTTATTAGCTGCATAGTTGGGGAGAGTGCGGTGCAACGGGTATGTTCGGCCATTATTAAAAACGCGTGATTGGTGTAAAAACTTTCGTTCAACGCTTTTGTAATAGATTTTAACAGTCGTTTGAATTTAATGTCCCCGAAGTTAAGAGAAATTATTTTACGTAACGCGTTTAGGTTAGTTAATATTATAATTGCATCATGAATTTATTGTATTTAGTTATCATGAAAAAGTTTCTTAACAACATTTAGAAAGCGAAACATCTCACACTATTTTAATAAGAGATAATTATGCAGACAGCTGTTAATATTAACATGAAAACAAAACATAGTGAAGCTTAATCATAAGCATTATCTTTTAATTCCTTATCTTAATGCTTTTGCAGATGAACATTACAGATAATAAAAAAAATTAAGAACGTAGTAAAACACTGTATCTAGTGTTTTATTTGGACTAAGATAAATCAGCGTAGACTAACGCCGCAAGCTAAGAGCACGGCAAATAGAACGCGGAATTACAAGCACCATGCGCTGAACTGAATGAAAACTTCCGATGAAGATATATTCGTAGGTAATAGAGAAAATCTTAATCCATACGGAACGTTTGAGGGTAGATTGAAATGCAATTGTTGCTTAATTTTTACCTACCGATAAACCAGTGTTATAAAATAAAAGACCAACAGTTATAGTTAGGGATATAACTAAAAAAAGCTAATAAAAGTAAATAACTTCATTGTATTTCTGGTATTCATCGTAAAAGTATTCAAACCGCAAGCGTAAATTTTCAATTGTTCATGAACTTACGAAAATACTTTATCACACGACACATTCATGTTAGGTGTACAGGGGATAAATCCGCGAAGTGTACCGCCGCGTGCCGAGAGCAAAACAAACATGGCGATTAATTAACAAATACCCCGCCACTCGCTCTACGGAAAACTCCTAATGAAGAAACAGAGCAGTCTGACAATCGTATGTTATTGCAGTCTAATAAGTAATTACGTAATTTATTCTGTTCGATTTTCGGTGTTTCGTGATTATGGCATAGTTCATTTTTTCGACACCGCGAATGGTGGAATTGGACGAGATAGACCTGGGCGTACGTATTTCAATTTAATTAGAAACTTATTAAAGAAGACCTTATTAAGAGCTGCTCTAATAGACCAGTGACGATTATGATGAAAGTAGAAAAAAGCGAAAGTATTTTGTATCAGGACCGTAGCCGATGGAAATCCTTCCGTTGTCTACCTAGCGGTAAGCCTTTGGGTGACCGTTTATAAGCAAAATTTCTTGTAAGTACTCGGTCTTTGTTATTATGCGCGAAATATTCAGAGAATATATAGGAGTACTTTCGATAACTTCTAGCTACATTAATCGAAGCAGTGCGCAGTGTAGCACATAAAATAACCTCCAAGAATTGTCCGAGAGAAACACCGTGCCCACAAGTACTATAAACCTACCTACATATTGAATTTAAAAGATCATATTAGCTTTGTACACAGCCTAAGCGACTTCGAGTTTCGGAGCAATTAATCACGCACTAGTTAGGTTATTGGCAAATAGTTGCCGTTGTTGTGTATATAATTAGCGCTTATCTTATGTTTGCGTCGGGCTCTTGTGTTTGCTGTATCGCAAGCTCGCGCCGGCACGCAAATTCACTCGCGTCAAAGATTAAATTATGCGTCAACGAACTCCGTCAGAGCCGCACTGTCTCACTTTATTCCCTCGAGCATTAGACAAGCAGACCACAGACGTTTAATTGGCTCTAACTTGTGATGAATATTTCAGCAAAACACCATTAATCCTAATTAGAATCTAACCGGCGAAATCTGGTAATAACTTGGTTAAGAAGTTAATGTAGACGCCGTCGTTTACTGTTTTATGTAGCAAATTTTAAACTTTAATCAAGTCTGTATGCAGGTAAATATATTTGTTTACTAGCTTTTACTGTTTAACCAATATACGGATTTATTTTTTTATTATTCAACAGCGTAACTCGGACATTTAAGGTGTTTTATTTTAAACCTATTTTACCTCTTAAAGGTGTATTTTCGAACATATCTTCCTTAGTGCTCATTTACGCTATGGAAAGAACTATAGAACATTTCAGAATTCTAAGTTAAGCTGTTTTGGCTGTACACTCATCTCTGGGTCAGTCATTCAGCGATCTTGCTGTTTCTGTATACATTTATATACTTAAATATCTGAAGGAATCGCAGAAATATTCCGTAATAACTCAATGATAGAAGTCAAATATCTGGAAAGTGAGCCAACTTGGGCAAGGCGACATCTTGTATGTCAGACTGTCTGCACCGTCCTATGTTGGTAACGAGACGTGACCGGTTCGAAATTAACTCGTTCTACTATCAGAAACGCAGTGGTCTGATCTAGGAAAGTAGTCTTTATCTCAAGGACATACGGTCTCCTTAAGCTGCATACGTAAAACGCGTGTACATCAGCTATATTGTCCCTGTTTTCGGTCAAGCGACTTTAAGCTTTACAGCTTTGCGATAGATTTGTGTTGGATGGCAAAGGAGGTAAGATCACGGAAATAAAGCGCTGTCAAGAGCCACGACAGCTTCCCAGTGTGTTCGTGTTTAGTTCGCGGTCGCTTGCTGTCCGCCTGTGCGTTGTCTCTTTAGATTTATACTTCCATGGGAATGGTGCAAAGCCCGCTTTTATTGAAATATCTCCACCAGTGAAGGCGTGCAAGCGAAGCGAACTTAAGAAATTTGGCGGATCAAGCGTAGCTACATTGTCAAAGAACAAATTCATAAAAGTAAGCATAAATTCTATTACGCATCAAGTTTGGTATAAATTAGTCAAGAATGACGTCACTACCAGGTACATATGTTATAGAAGCTAATAATTGCATCGACCTAATACACTAATACGTCCAAATTGTTTTATTCATTATGAGGACTTAAACTTCATACATAGTTACCATTTATCGGTTTTGTGTAACGTTCTTTGATATACTTTACTATAAATTACTGGGCTTCTACTTATTTTGTGTGTGTATTATTAGCATTATAACATAGACACGGATAAATAATTCTACATATGCTTTGCATATTTCATACATAGGTAGACAAGTTTTAGAGTAGTTTTTTACAAATTATAAATTGTAGAATTATCTGATAAATTGCTAGAGTGCCTTTCAATTTTGATGGAGATTTAAAGCACTTTTAAATATTTTAGCGAAGAAACGGCTCACAGCGACGACCAACGAGTGCAGTGGCCGCCATACATCACGCGCGAAGGCAACACCGAGTGACGTCCTCGAGAAATTACTCCCCTACACGCTACTAACTGAAATACATTATTACGGTCTCTTGGTCCTAGAATGTCCCGCTACTGAAGACGACCCGCAACTGAGCTAAAACTACATGTTCAATCCAGTACAGATTAATTATATTCGTACGAATTTGCACTAAACCATACTATCGGAATTTTAAAAAATCATTTGGCACCCTTTGTTTATCAATTCCAACAATAATAACGATAATGGCAAAATGTAAATCTTAATGCATTTATTCCTAAACAAGGACGAGTTACCTACTTAATAGTAACATTCTAAGCAGAATCTCATAACAACACAAAATCAAATAGCTTACGAGTACATACGACCATTAGGTTCTGAATATAAATATTAAGATTGTTAGATTTACATACTTACACTATAATTATACTACAAGAAAAATATGCACAGTTACTGTTGTTAAAATCGTTGCATGGGTATCTAGTTAAACTGCTATCAAAGGCAAAGTTTATTGTAAAATCTCCTATATTCTGAACAAAATTGCAAACACGCATGTGCCATAGACAACACTTACATCATATAGTTCGAGCACGCTTCATCGTACACAGTCAAGAGCGTTCAAGTGATTTGCACTTTTAGTAGTGACATCCACACTAGTGATAATATCTTTAATCGATAGATACCTAAGATGCATAAAAACTTTACAGCTCCTGGAATATTTTATTAGCCTTATTGAATCTTCATTGAACACCGATAAAAATTGGCATAACAAAAAGCGAACTTAATGCCTAGTGGCATTCTCGACCAGTCGACCCACACTGAATTGAAAACCTTCAATATGATTGAAAATTCGTGAGAACGAAAATATATTAACAAGTGTGCGAAAATATTTTTCGTCTGGTTTTGCTGTCTTGTTTGTTTTTTAAATTCCAATTTCGAATTATGGATGTTATTGTGTACACGAGCTTTGAGTAAAATATTTTTATGACATAAAACAAAGTATTTGCTGGTACATAATAATGGTAAAGGCACTTGCTCATAGCAGTCCGCGTTCACTGAAGTGGATGAACACTTTACTGGAGGGTATTGAATCCTGTAGTCCTTTTAGTGAACCTTATAGTTTGAAACGATCAAAAACTGCAAGACCAGCGTCGTCTGGAGTACTTTTATATGGTAATTTCTAAGTTAACAAGCCGGCGTACCACCTGGTGTGAAATACTTAATGAAGCTCGAGTAAACGGTAGATTTAAACAAAATTGAAATATCCTTTGGTCCTTTATTTATCTTGTTCAAATTTATTATCGACTAATTCTTTTGTGTGACAACATAGTCTTTCATTTAGTGGAGAGTGCTTGATAAATTAGCAATTTTTAAAAAGAGGATTCACACAATGACGATGAATGTAGGACTATCATACTTTTAAATCTGATGTACACCACTTTACATTTATTTATTTATTTTATTTATTTATTTATTTAATTGAATTGCCAACGCAAGATACAGCACCACAGGTTTATAAATTACACAAGTTATAG
>DWQT01000715.1:0-20372 GCA_018244895.1 Myscelus amystis hages | reverse complement strand
AGACTAGGGGCCACTCGGGCAAATCATGAACTGATGGCGGGCCGGCCGCCAGAAGTATAGGTAATTAAAGACAATAAGGGATTGATATTTATTAAAATATTTTTCGAATGTACGAGAGTATTATTTTTGCTGTCGGCGGGCCACCAGTATTCGACCGGCGGCCGCATGCGGCCCGCGGGGAGCGGTCTGTGCATCCATTATCTATTGGAATCATCCGAACCGCAAATAAATATATGAAAAACAATAATATTATGTGTTACGTCCAAAGAAGAAGAAAACAATACAAAAGACTATAAAACCAAACATTAGCAACAGGTCATAAAGAATAAAGCCAAAAAAACACAAGTAGGTATTATATTTCAGTTGTATACCTGCTATCAAAACCGAAATAACAATATATTAGCATTATCGCATCGAGAGCTTTAGCAATAAAAACAAAAAATTAAGAAATAAAAGAATTGAATGACATAAGAGTTATCGAGGGTACTGTCCACAGGAAAATTATATTTAGAAACGGCAAGCTTCTCGTATATAACGATGCTTTATACATTAGCTCTCGTATTGTTACAATCTATAGTATTTTGATCTTAATAGATTATGTTTTTGAACCGACAAATCTTCGTTAGATAAAAAAAAATATTTTAATAAGCCGTTTATTGACAATGCTTTCAGGTTATGTAACATGGTGTTAAGGTCATTACAAGCGAAGCACTGTTAGTTAAAAACGTATGCCATAAGACTGACGCGATCACAGGTAATAGTTTTAAGGACCAATACAACATGAATGGTGAGCGAAGCCACGGCAACTGGTAACCTTTCCTTTGGTTGTCGGCATCGAAAATAACAAAGGAACGTAAATCATAAAAATGTCAATTGTACTTAACGCGATTAAAATACAATCAGGTCTTGTGTAATTGTTGCGTAAGAAATGCTAATTCAATTTAACAGCCTCGAGAAGTGTTTATGATGTTCGTTGGCTCGCTAACTGGCTAGTTTAACGGACTAATTAAATGCGTCATCAACGACAAAACCAGTCTCCGTTGATTAGTGCGCTAGTAATGTAACAGGTAATGAAGGCGCAGAGCACTTGGAAACGCTTCGTAATTTAGACAGGATTATTAAGTCGTACTTTGCGAAGCACGGATTTAAACAACTGTCGTTTCTATTTCGCATCGACTCTGTGGCACGAACGGTGTCTTTTTGCATACGATTGGGAACTTTTTTATGCACAATAAAAACTGCAATGCAATATGAATTTATGCATCGATGATGCCAACATTAAAGTTTAGCCGGCGAGATTGATAAAAACACTGCAAAAATTTATTTTCTCATAAATCTCAAGTGTATTTCTTATTGCATAAATCAGAATTTTTAGGTTACATAAATTGACAATGTTTTGTATTACGTTGAACATCAAAATAAATTCATTCATCCATAAAGCTAATACATCAAATAAAACTAAAAATACTAATAACATTAATTAAACAAAACTATTAACAATACTCTACAAACAACAAGGCTCTAATTAAGCGTCCATATCATAAAACCACTGTTCCAAAACACATACATATGAAAAATGTAATTTTGAAACAAAAACATTTAAAATAGTCAACGTTTTACATGAACCGACACCCGTAAGAGACAAACATAAAAACGCCGCCACGTGAAACCGCAACCTACAACCCAGTTAAGCAAATCGGAACCGTTATTAGACAAACAGAAGCCACCGCGAGAACTGTCGCTACTCTAACGAATCCTGTAAAGGGATTAACTGTGTCACAGCGCACCGTTATGCGGCGGCTACAATACGCACTTTGCGCGTATCCGATACGCACGTGCGGCGATCGCTATCGCTAATTGTATCGCGAAATGTAATGAAGGCCACAAAATCCGAAGGTTAGTCACACCTACTGAAGCATAAGCCTGTATATTAGAGTTTAACAAAAAAGAAAGAACGATGTGACACAGGGTTCTTCAAGCGTCAAAAGATCGCGCCTTTAAAAACTCGCAGCAATACATTCCTAAGACAGCACAGGGGTTGGCAGTTACCATCAGCTGTCTGCCTTGTTGCTATGTTGTAGTTAAAAAAAGGTATTGTAGATAACAGAAACGGCTTATAACAACAAAATCGAAAGAGTTCTATATCAGGAATTATAATGGAAGTAGACATAGTGTGTTTCAACAAGAACGTTATTACATTCATATGCCACAAACGCTACTTATTAAAAGTATCAGCGTGCGAAACACGGTAATTATCACGGGGTCTATTAAACTGTTAACTACGACCGTGCATTTGTTCGGATCTGCTTATCGTCCCGTTCCGTTACGCAGCATTAATGCTAAAATACGAAAATGTGCGTAACAAACGGGTGCGCGCCGATCACTATCGCCTGCGATAGTTATGGTGTTCGGACGAGAATAGAGTCCCTTCACTCAAGTCCTTAGGTTTGTGATTTTGTCATTAAGATGAAGTAATCTTAATCGTACGAAACGGTTATTTTCTTGTGGTTAACAACATTTTATTTTAATATTCTAGCATTTTGATTATCAAAGATAAAGATAAAAAATCAGTCGGAGAGATGCTGAGTTCACCAAGGCTTTTAATGATTTTAATGACATCTCAACCGTAATTTTTGTTGAGGATTTCATAAAGCAGTTAGAATTTCATTGACCCTATAAAGAAAACTTAGATATGTCAACGTTAAAACAGCGAAGCGTATCTTCGCAAATGGCATACCGGAAGAAGCTTAGAAATAAGCGGGTTTAAAGTTACAGCTACTGCCATTACGAAACAAATTAGCAAGCCCTAAAACAATCCATAAACCTTTTTATAGGGTACCCTGGGTCGTTAGAACGCTGCGACACATTTGATTTACGACCTGAACTATTCAGTAGCGATTAACTTTGAGTTAAACGTGCTTATGAAATCAGCAACAAATGAGGTCTACTGACGTTGAAACGTGTTATGGGTTCAAGATAAAGAAATGTGCACATAGCGAACGTAATGATTGCATGATTGAAGAACTTCATCGAACAAAAACAACTGTGTGTCAATAACGATAAAAATATAATTCACATCATTCAGTCAGTCCATAAATGCACCTTGAAGATAAAGCCAGCAAGAGTTATTCCCCTAACAGTCATAAATTGGTACCGGACAGGCGTAAAACCGCTGGCCGAGGATCAGTATGGTACTGTTATTTATGTTTATCCCTTCACTTATGTCCCAAGTTAAGAATGACAAGCGATCAACGACATTGAGAATGTAACGAAAATCAATGTACTTACATTAGATAAGTAATATACGATAAATGCTATGAACACTAATTTGGACAAAATCTACATCAGTCTACATCAATTGTGAGCTTCAGAGTCTTTCATTGCTGTAAAAATGTCAGTAGCTATAAATTTTGATACATTAATTGATTTACAGGTGCCTGGTCCATTTGCTAGTGAAACTCACCGTTGAAATTTTTCTGCCATTCTCATATTCAATATCATTCAGTTTATCAGATGTGTAGGTACTGTACAACTACATATGTCTTATTTCAAATCAGATGCTGATAAGTCAAGTAATATTATGGAAGCATCAATGTAAACTAACAACTATTGAAAATTATTCTTTTAATAGCTTGTAACTTGCATCAGGACTCGCGAGCCGGTGTGTTCCAGCACCAATGATATAATTTATTTCAACTAACACCGGTATAAACCAACATTATGATGACATATCACTTCATCATCCCGTCGTCATGTAATTTATCGAATTCCTAATTAGTTTTGGGAGACTTATATTGATTTACGTGTTACAAGATACCTTTTTACATAACCATCGGTAGGATTACGAGATTAACAGCAAAGAGTATAAAGAAAATAATAGGAAGTGGTTACGTAGAAAATATAACGACAAAAACTAAGATTACCCAAACACGTGTACATTATAGAGAGGACCGCTAAAAACATTTTATGAAAACAGAATTCATAGGCAATAGAAAGATCATTTGTGATGTTATAATAAAATTGTTTAATGAACATGATAATCGACTAACTCGACTCTTTGGTGCGATGATTTTGAAAATCGATTTTGCGAAAGTGTAAAGTATCGAAACGGGTATAATCGATTCTGGCTGCGTCTGCGCGAGGGGTGGGACGTTGGGGGGGTCGTGAGAACTGGGCGACTTGCACTTTCGTTGCGCGGCCGATGCGCGATGGCGCCGCGGAGTCTGAGCACGAGTCTAGCAACAGATTAATCACTCAGCGATCGGTTTGCGGACAGCCTTACATGCAACGGGATTGCTAATGCTTACCGAAAATGTTCTTACAAATAAAGAGTTTCACTTACAGCGTTCACTTACCACTACTGTCTAACATATGATGTAGTTTTATGGATTTCTTAGCCTCAGTCCAGATTATTAAACATGTCTTTCCCTCTACTTCTACCGAACGCATATTTATAGTAATTTACAGCAAGAGAATTGTTTATTAAATCTAGCATTGATTATGCTCGTATCATTTTGTGAATTCGTTTACATTTCAATAAAACCTTTTGAATCACTGAATATGATCATTATTTATAGTCATTATTATCATCGTCACCATAGGAACAGTGGGACACTCTGTGATCATATTGAAAGTCGTTGGTACTTCCCGAAAATAAGGACCACCAACACTTATCATACTTGACAAAAAAATATTTTTCATTCTTCAAAATTCGTACCTCCAATTCACCATACGGAAATAGTCAAGATTTAATAAGTTCGAATTTCAAATATTTCAAATTCAAATTACATATAATATGGAAGTACATAACAGTCAGATTTAATAGGTTCATGAGATTGATTATAGCCGTGAATTTATTTTGTTTATAAGGAGGCTTTAGCATAATGGTCCTAGAGCAAAACAAACGTACAATGATGAACGTTAATTCGCTGGACAAGGTCACGCGATGCGACGTCTAGGTAATTTAAACTGGAGCGTCGTTATCGCTCCAAGGTTTATGGCCGAGCATGACGTCGCTGCTCTGAATTAGCCTCGGAACAACCAGTTTCATACTTATTGAGGGTCTATTTATAAAGTAACCATAAAATGATAAGCTTACAATGAAAATCAAGAGAGAAATATAGGATTGGACGACTGAGCCCGATATCTAGACAAATCAAGATATATTGGAAGTCTATTGAGATAGACGCTGGTTTTAAAGACAATGGAAATAAATGTGAAACCGAAGTTTATATATTGACTAAAAGAAGAATCCTAAAAAAGAAAGTAACTCTAACATAGGTTGAAGAGATAGGAAATTAGTACCAAATCACTGAAATCACAATTTTGATCACGAAACGTTAAATTATAGAAACAATAACAATAGAAATTTAGATCTGACATAAAGGATCGGGCGAATAATAGAAAAATCAACAAAGATGTCACTTTCTAGCCGCAGCAGAAAGCGACAATGCGCTATCGGATTGTTCGGACTGCAAAAACACGACAATGGATCGAAAATATCGATAGAATCACGACTTTCGACAAACAATCGACCAACAGACGAAGTGGACCCTCTGTCACTAACAGTGGTATCCACTGGAAAAGATATCAACTTGATATTATCACATTCCTTCTTGAAAGTCTTAAATAACTTAACAATGCAAAGGTAATATGCAAGTGAAGTACACTACAAATTAAACATTAAATAGATTTCAATACTTAACAATTCAAAGGTCAAGAATATGTAAGTTGATGCTAAATATTGTGATAACGAGTCTTGTCATGTTGTTCACAATATAAAGAATATGAGAGATTCAATTTAAAATATTGCCTTGTTACAGCAACCGCATTTTCCAAATGACTTTTTAATCGAAAGTGTCACGGTTTTATATTTACAAACCGCTGGTTATACGGGCCCGGTTGAAAACTTGTTCGAATTGAGACATTAAAGGACGTGTTTAACTAAAAACAAGTAGCGAACTGTACAATATAATCACTATATCGAGATATCCTCTAATATATTCCACTATAATTACCATAGGGCAATTAATGTTGTCTAATAGAGTTACCTTGGTGATTGAAACATTGCAGTCTATGGCAGATTCCACAGTGTTGTTAATATGCATATTTAAAAGTAACTTCCTTCAGACAATGTGATCGTTTATCAGTTCACGGTGGGACCGGTGGGTTGAAATGGCGTGGAAACGAGACGACAGGCCGCGGTAGAGGCGGGCCGGTACGAACTCGTCACGGAATCGCTACCGGCGCAATTATCGTATCTAGACCACTCTCACTGAATCAAAAAGAACACCGCGACGTAAAGAAAGCACCGTCAGGTGCGCCCCCATTTCACTTTCCAATGACTTATCTTTGATACGACGCCACACGAAATTCGACCTTTTGTGTTCCGTGCACACGGTCGATAATCGTTGGTGGGCAGCCGGTTCTACGCCAGAACGTTTAATTATCAAGATTTGCACGGAAACCCTTTAGAAGCGGCTAATTGTGAGTGCCCATTTCGCTTAGAAATTTCTGTAAATGCTCGTGTATTAGACAATTGCTTTCGATTCGCTTGATAACAGTTATTGGAATGCAATTATAGCTGGCAGTTAGAATATCTCTTGCAGATTAATCAGAAAGGAGCGATTTCGAGTTTCAAGCTAGTGTTACTTATATTTAAGACATTGCAATTTAAATGACAAATTGCGAAACATTTTACGTAACATTACGAGTATGATAATGATGGTAATGAAACGTGTAAACACGAAACATTTCTTAAAAAATCCGAAGTAACCGATGTTTACTTTACTAAGATCAAAGGCTTGTAAGTGCGAAAATTGCTTTAATGCACCTCAATATAAAACGCCCACTGTTAAATCAATATTAAGAAGGAACGCAATTAACATACAACATTTGCAGCGGAAATATTTATCTAAGTTTATCTAGAGAGCGATCTGTACTAAATCATGAAGCGCATTGTATCTGGCGGCGTGGAGGAGCATGGCTAATGACAGATCATTTAGTACGAGAGGCGAGATCCGATTGAGTCGTACCGGCCGCATTTTGACAGACCATTTTTTATTGCTCGCTATCTAGGCTAACAGATGAATCTGTTCGATGCGGATTCGCCGAGCAAATATTGAATGCAGATAGCGCGTTCGGAATTGAAATTGTAGAAATACGCGAGACAAATTGATTAGTTTTTTGAACGTTCAAGTTATTGTTGATGAAGTGGCCACGTGTATTTCAGGTTTTGAAAACATTAGTAGAGGGGAAATTGAGAAACAGACTATTGTACTTGATTAAATAATGCTAGATATGATCGATAGCAAAAAACAGTTCCCACATACAGACAATAGCAAGCCACTGCGTGTCGAAGTTTAGACATACAATATTCAATGTTTTGACAAGCTCCTTGAATTGAGTTCGTGTTATCGGTATTGTATTACATGTCATTGACTTGTACTAGCTTAGAATGGTACTGATGCTGACACATTTATATTATTACTTATAGATATGTTTTCTTGATCAACCATACCTCTGCGATAGAAAAGTATTTATTCGTACGATAATTTATCACGCAATTATCGCACTAATCAACTACGAGATTAATCACATAAACCAAGCGCACAAAACAATATTAACCTTTGGCGTAACAAGAAAAAATATTCATCGTTTTTATCGAAACATCGCAACACAATCTATGCTTTTTTCCTGTCAACAACTTTCATGGGGTGAAGAAAAACGTTCGACATTCCCTAACAATCACTTGCTCGGTTTCCACCGATAGACGTTTTCCAATCCGTTGCGAAAACAACGGCCACTTGACTTTCCACACACAATTGTTGGGAACGAATTACTTCGCTCACTTTCTACGTCAATAGAAATTATCTTTGCCCGTTCTGTGTTCGTTTCGCAGACGATATTAGTCTTTATCGCGTTGTAACAAGAGGTTAGGGTGTGTCAGCTTACAATGGACCGATCGTATTGACAATTGGTTTCTTTTGTTACTGTCGAAGCTGTTAACCGCTGGTTCATGATGGCGAATATTGTTTATTTTCAACGCAATCGATTACAAATCCTGTATGGGTGGTCCTTTGACGATATATGGTTGTGAACTATATAAATCTTATGTGCTAACGGTTGTGAACTATATAAATCTTATGCGCTAATGATTGTGAACTATATAAAACGTATGCGCTAACGGTTGTGAACTATATAAATCTTATGGGCTACGAAATCATGGCTTTTACTGATTTTTCTTTATCCTCGTAAATGTTAACATATTTGCAATTCAGATGCAAATTAAATCAAATAGATAACATACCTATAATATTCCTAATGAATACTTGTATTAACCATATATTTGATTGCTACTAGTATCAACACGAGAAATTATAAGTTATATTTCCGAGTAGCCCAATTAAATTAATTCGAATGTTCAGAAGATGATAAAAGCCAGGAAACGGAAAAGAAACGTTACAAGATTTACATTAATAACGGCACAACAAAAACATCTATCGCAAACACAACGGTTGTAAACAAGACGATTTCGGCGTCCGAATCAAGAGGTTCAAGTATTTTGGCGCCACAAAATCACCAAGCCGGTGAAGACAGTTCAAAAATGCGTGTACGTGACAAATTCGCGATTGTATCGCGGCGTTGTTAAATTGATTGCACATGGTTGAACTTTTTCCGTTCGCGTAATTGGAACACCTTGCGGATTCCGGACTTTTTGGTGGACACGATCGAGGACCGATGCGCGTACACATCTGTCGTTGGGAGATGTTTTGTTCGATTCCCATTGGCCATCGCAATTTTACGGCACGATGGTTACATACCTGATGCGATGACTGACGCAACCTTGTAAATGTACGCACCTCCATCGTGGCCTCTGTTCCTTATTTAATTGACGATGTCCATTATCAATGTTGCTATCAATGTCATACTAACCTGTTTCGTGGAATAAGTTCTTTAGCGTTAAACCTCACTTGACTTAGCATCATGTTGAACATGTCAGATATACGAGTATGTTCAATTGACAATTAACTAAAGTATTAGAACCTTTGAATATAGATATAACTATAATTAAGTTTTCACTCTATGTTACACGTTTATCGCCTTTTTTGGGATACAATTCTCACTGGAAATTGGCCATTCCCACAGGAGTTATTACGCAATCAAGAATAACAAGAAGATGCTCCAAGGCGTGGGATGCTTTGTTTAAGTAGGTGTGACGGATTTCAAGCCCCTTTATTACAAGTTCTGTGGGGTAACGTTGATTACCTTATAATCATAGGTTAGTACGGTCTCCCATGCAATCGCGTTAACCCGTTAAGAGTGTGTCGAAAGGGTAAAAGAGAGAACAGGATAAAACACATAGTTACAATGGTTAGAAGAGGATGGAGCAAATGAGGCGTTAACGATCAAAAAACATTTCGGAACACTAATAACAGAGCTGTGGATGGATTCCGTTCAAGAGGGTAGTTCAAACCCCCGGCCGCAGTTTTGGAAAGATGTTTAACATTTCTCCAAATCTTCATAGGAAACGCAACTAAATAAAAATTTGGTCTCGCCACGCAAACCTGTTCAAACTATATAACTTATCACATTCTGACAAGCAAACGTATTTAAATTACAAATTTGATTTATCGAATTCCTCAACGCGAATTCGTAAGTCGCGCTTTATCTTGTTGGCGGAAGTGTAAAGGAATACTTTCAAATTAAATTAACATTAACTAATCGAACCGGTGGAACGTGTGAGGTCACAAGTCATCGCTCCGGCGACTGGCCGGGCTCGCTTCTGGCGGAAGTAAATTGTAATTACATACAATACAGTGGAAGCAGTGATAACCTGAAAGGTTTGAAATCCAACCTCTCACTCCGGGGGGTCTGGGTTCGATCCTAGCATCTCTGATTTACCACGTGCTTTTTATAACTAAAATTTAAATATCACTCGCTAAAACGGTGAAGGAAAACATCTTGAGGAGATCTTTATATAATATTTTCTGAGGTGTGTGAAGTCGACCTTGGTCTGCAATGGAACTTGGTGTTTATGAATATGTTTTCGGTCTTATATGGTTCCATATGGAAATCGAAAAAGTAAAAAATAGCAATAGTTAAGATTGCAGTTATATACGGCTTGTGTCTTAAAGACAGGACATAGCAAGTAATCGGTAGCTTTCCACCGGTCTGTCCTAGACGTTTCGACTTACAATCAAACATTTCACATTAAAACACATTACACAACATCCAATTTACAACTTACATAACGTTTCGTAGCTTATCTAATTCAATTAGTGAATCTGTCGCAGTCACAGACGGACTCAATAGTAGAAAGTCGATAAGTCATGAACCCACCATAAAATTTACACAATCTCTCCGCCATTTGACGGTTTTATATTCAAACATTTTTATGGGCAATAATTTTCGTTACGTAAAACTGTGAACTCTGACAAGAGCCGGCGGATCTTTAAAAGCGTTAATTGATTGTACTTTCGTAATGTCTGAATTCACTATGTCGAGTTAGATTTTTTTGAAAACCATAAACTCAAAATTCTTGATTTGAACACTTTCATTTGCATATTGATTTCTATTTAATCTGACAATTATACGAATATAGGAGTTATATTAACCAGAATGGGGACCCCAGCAGTGGGACTTATGGTCGGAGCTCTTACACTGGAGCTATGATTCTGACAACTTTTTTATTTGGATTAAGGAAATATTGATACGAAATCAGTACGAAACGGTTTTCTTAAATTAAAGAAAATATTGCGCATTGAATGTAAGGTCTAAAGTAGATTAATAATATCTCTTAGTTTAAGTGTTTTGAGGATCTGCGATATGGTAGGAATGCGAGGAAACGCCAGCCGCAGTTTGTCTCCACTGGACAAAAAGACGCATTTCGCATAGCTCGCAAGATGGCGACCATTAGCATTCCCGCCCGCGCACCACTGTCTATTTAGAGCAATAATAGAGCAGGCATCAACGACCCTTGGTGCTCTGTCCGACTTAGATAAAAAAACACATTTAATTAGGTAAGCAACGAACACTTCAACATTCGTCTCGTCAATTCTAATAAGCAGTCTGTTTTGTGTAGTTTACGTACAATTGTCTGATTTCTTTATTGATATTTGAAATTTGAATAGGTTATGAAGGGAAAAGAAATAATTTGCGATTTAGTTCTCAACATTATTAATGGAGGCACAAGTAGGGTTATTTTATTTATAGTTCTCATTTCACCCGTTTACCCCTTAGTATAGATACATCACCTGACATTCATACAGAACGTAAGCTATCGGTTACATTTAAAAGCATTTCTCTCCCTGACATAAAGACTCTTGGTGGCCAACTGGATTTTAAAAAGCAAATTTGAAAATGATTCCAAGGAATCGCCATTGATTATTATTTAAAAGCGAAATTCAATCGCGTTTCAATTTCTACAGCAATTTATAGTTGCTTCAGTATTACTGTACACGCGCTGTAGCGGCTAGGGTCTCGCTGTCCGATGATTTACGAGCGTGGTGTAATCGAATGTTTTTTACGGCCTCATAAAAAGCTGTTATTGTGCGCGCCACTATAAATAAACTGCAAATAAATTCAACGTTCATCAGGCAAATTGGATTTGTGTCACATGAGTCAACGGTGAATCGGTCGCCGTTTTATATTTAGCGCCCGTTTTTATGCGCATCCCCGCGAAAATGGGGCGGCTTTGGTTACAATGTAACAAGTCCAGCGCGTCTGTGGTGTAGAATGTTTTCTTTATACATATCGGATGTTGTTTTACATATTGGAGCTATCCAGATTTATAGCTGAGGTCCCTTAAAAAGGAGGTTAACAATAATGTCTCAATTGAGTGTGATTGATACTTCAGTATCTGCTTAAAACGATCTCTTTGGCAAAACTGACACTGCAACGAAAGGTTCCATTTTTGAAAAACGCAGTATCTAGATGATAACTTTAATTAGATGTTTTTTCTTTGTATGCATATAAGTATATGTGAGGACATCCATGTTACCAAAGAAATAGACAATGACTAGGAACTAGGACTAGACTGGGAACGTAAAGCATGAGGTACTATCACTATTATAAATCACATCGATCACAATGAAGCATTTGAAGTTAATTGCATGGTCAACCTTTTCAACACTCAACTATTGGAAGCGGTTCGCTTCGCAGGTTCACAATGGTCAGTCAAAATATTGGCACATGCATAATATCCGTATTTCACAGTGATGCATGAAGACATCAAAGACCCGAAATGAGTTTACCTAAACGAAAATCATAATCATTTTCTTATTACTTTTTGCATACGCGTACGCTGGTTCAACGAAAGATATTCAGATTAGCGAGTTGGATAGCGCAATAAAAACCGATGCGCAACCAGATCAGGTTTACACGGACGCGGTCTGGAGAAAAACTGATATCAACGCGAGCTCTAGATGAATCATTAAGGAAATCTTAATACCATTCACATTACAGGTACCTTAAAGCCTATTTATTACTTGTTATCCAAGTAGTTCTATGTTAAAACCACAAGATGAAGTGTACTTTTAACACAGTGACTATGTCGTATTGATTTGAGTACTCAGTTGATTTATATAACAATCTTAAACTCCGGATGATATACCAGAGGAACGTTAATTTTCTAATAAGCCGAATAGAAAAAGAAAGGAACAATTTCAGCCGATGTTGGATAATAATTTTGAAATTTGTCGAGTAAGCACGGTCGTTGCTAAAACAAAAGAAGGCGAATATATCAGCAAATCGGCAAGAAACGAACTGCGCCGATAACTGCGTGCAGGCAAATATAACACAAGCCAAAAAGTTTAAAAACACGCTACGAGCACGCTACGCTCGAGGTCACGCCTGTTATTCACTTATCAACCTTGTTCATCATTGTTAAAGGCAATTTATGGCCGGAGACCGGCAAAAATAGTGCAGTCGGCTAGTTAGTGAGCCACGGACGTTGGGGGAGCGACGGTACCGAACAGCTTATCCGTCTAGACTAGACTCGTCATCGACGCTCGCAAATGATTGGACACGAGGAAATGTAACATTATAACTATACACGAACTAAGATCTTCAAAAGGGAAGAAACTTGGTTATCAATTTGTCTTCCGGAAGAAACTTGGGAAGGGAAGGGACGAAACTTGGTTATCAATTTGTCTTCCGGAAGAAACTTGGCAAGGGAAGGGAAGAAACTTGGTTATAAATTTCAGTAAAAGAGAATGATGTTGGAAGGAGTCATTATCATTGAAGGTAAAGCGACTGTTATCTAACGCCAACAAACTGAACATGTCTTCTAAATATGACATGTTTTCATGACAATTTCCCATCATCCATCTCGATCCAAAACACCGTCAAAACCCACACGTTAATCCGTCAGTACTGTTGCTGTTTGGCCCCACATCAGCTCTGTACACGCGCGGCTAAAATAATACAAAACGAATGACTGACTGAAATGACTGAAATGAATGACTGTAAAATAATAGAGCAATATCTATTCCTCGTTTTACCGATGCAAGCATAATTCCCGTTAGAAACATTCATAAAAGACTGACCCCGGTCAACAAATATGTAAGTCATCGCCTAAAATAATTATTTAAAATGGAAGACCACACAGATGCCGCGCTGGTGGCTGATTCTAATGCATTGCGGCCTCTTCCAAGAGATACATTCATAATTTTCTTTGGGTCATGAAAACTACCAGACACAATTGACCTTGCATTATCGACTCGAGTACGACGAGTGAGTGACGTTGTCATAGTTTGAGGGTCCACCGATTCTGGATGCGTAACAACACGTCCCTTTCAATATGGCGCCGGTCCATACGTGACGTTCGTGAAGACTGGAAACAATGGCGGCCCGTTATGAATATTGAGAGCTCGAGGGATAGTCGAGCGCATGCCTCACCGATTTTCGCTGCATGTCTAAATAGCCATTCGACTATGAAATCACACATCGGAATGCTCGTTGGCCTACTGCGGTACGCAGCGTCGCGCGCCGCCGCGTTCGGCCGTTTCCTCACCATATCTGGCGTGTTCGATATTTGAAATTACTTTTTTTATACCCCGTTACAAGCACTTGAACAATTTCCGTAAGTTTTGGTTTTTTGTAAGTTTGAATATCGCAATATCAAACATGATCATTTCGTACTGGGAATGTACTCACATGTCACTTGATTTGTTTTAATGCCGATTTCTTGCGACAACCAGAGTATGAAAAACTCGAATAGTGCGGAATTATATGGTTTATCCAATTAAGCACTAATTGCAGTTACAAGTAATCTCTTACTTTTCAACATGGAAATCAAAAGTTTACATAGCAATAATATATTAAAAGCAGACGACCCTACAGAAAACATTGATAGCTGTCAACGAAAAATACAAATACGTACAAGATGACTGATGTTTCTGTTATGCATATAAATAAGGTGTATTTTGCAAGCTTATTTAGAATTCAGTGACTCAAATGATATTGGATACATTTGTTTTCGGGTAGCGTGACTAAAGGAACGATTACATTTCTTGGAACCGACTTATTACGTTACTCAAGGACTGGCGCCTGGGCGCCATTTTATATAACAAGTATCAACATATACACAGGAAAATTGAAAAAAAAAATACGATCTAAATTGGAAAAGTTGAAATAACAATTGAAACTTAGTTTAAAAGTCAACTTCGCAATAAAAATCTGTGCAAGCTTTTGAACAGTAAAAGTAAACTCCAATACAAGCTAGATACTCGTACCGTTTTAAATAGAGAACATATCCCGAAGTTTAATCGTACTTCTTGTTACATTACGGTATTCAGCGACTTATTCGGTGCATTTACGAAGTATGCGGCGACGTAAAAAGATTGCAGCTCTAATAGCGGCAACGAGCGAGTTTGCGGGGAGCGCTAGGATTCTGCGAACGAGCCATGCTCATACACAACCTAGCCCTGTACAGTCTACTTGTTACAGTCCATATACGACATACAAAGGATTATCAACTTTAACATTCAGTAATAGAGGTAAAAACTGATAAGAATCGCAAAGACGATCTGTGTATTAAGGCAGGTAGACCGTATTAAAAATGACCAGCATTTGAGAGACGCCGAGAAAAAATATGATGGTGCCGTAATATCTTTTATGCAATTAAAGCCCATTGCGGAGGGTTACGTAAAGAGATAATTGACGAGAAAATTGTGTACCTGCAACATTACATAAAGCGGGTGTTCTGGCAGCAGTGGTACTGGTGATGGTGAACTAGGTCGCCGGACGTGTTTGAGTTGTCCAAACGCCGCGGCCCGTGTCCGCGCCAGCTACATAGTTATAAAGTAAGCCAGGACACTGATTAACGCCCTTTCCGCTGGAGACTTGTACACGACTTTCCCATTGAATTAGGGAATTTCAGAGGTCTAATGGACTCTAGTGTGGTAATAGATAAAGTTAAGAGGCGAAACGAAATAGTATGTGATAATATTTATCTTGGGTGCTCTAACAATTTATAGTATAAAAATCCTAAATACCTTGACATTTTATTTAATGAATTGATAAAAAGGCATTCGAGACTTCAGAACAAACCAACTGTACGAATGATTAAGCAGCTCTCAAAAGTGATAAGTACAATAAGTTGTATAGATTTCTAAGAGGAACCAATAATGGAACCTATAAAAATGCATTCCTCACGAGATATTTCGACTCCCCCCCTATTTCCCACAGTTCAAAGCCATTATGTTATGGTATGCCGAAAAGAAAGGTTCTATATAAATGGGGTATATAGACGGGAACAAGCACCGAGTGTGGAATTAAGGAAATTACTCCGAGGGCTCATTGTGATCTTGCCTCGAAATGCATTCCATCGAGCTGCGCGTCTCCATTGGGAACTACGAAATATACGAATTCAAAAAAAAATGCACATCAAAATATAAATCTATGAACATACAAATGAGGCCCATTGCAGGTGATCTGCGATTCACAATCTATAGTTAACGATGTTTAACCATGATAAAAACTGATAGCAACGAAGTGATTAACAAAATGTTTGACTTTATCTTTTTTCGGAATGAGTTTGAAGCAAACAATTTAATTTGACATAATACCAGTATTGTTTCCAACTGTAGATACGACGAAACATATAAATTTACTGTTGAAAATATGTGCCCTTTATATGATATACTTCAATCATGACAGTCATCATCAAAATTATTTTACAGTAGGTAACGTTAAAATTGACGACGACAATACAGCATAGATCAATCCGTAATATCATATTAAATTGTGTGACAATTTTGACATTTACGACAGAACCAAAGCTAAACAATACCACAGATGCCGCTAAGCATAATGAATCTAAAAGTTAAGAAACACAGCACTAACCAATAATGTTTAGCTGATTAGAATGGTGTGTCAAATTAATATTTCCTAACGTTTCGTAGCTGGCTTCATTAATACAGACCGTATTATCCGACAGTGGAAACGTGCGGCATTTATTTTTTCTTCCTTTACGCAATTAGCCGTCCATTTGCCTACGCGCCGCCTCGGGACGCGAGCCACGGTCGGATCGATCGCCGCCTCGAACATCTTTGAGAGCGTATTATTAGTATTTCCTAGTTTGTTATTGAAAACGGCCAGAAAATTTACATAAACGGACCAGTGAAACAGGAATTCCAGTACGGGTAATGCGATTTACACGTCATGTATAGAACGTAAGAGATAATTTGAAATTTTAATGTTATACAATGTAGGACCTAAAACATAGCCCTGGAGAACTCCAGAGTAAATTTCGAGGTGAGTTACGAAAGGTTTTTTTTTTCGTATTGGCATAAACAAATATAGAATACTATAAATTTAGATACTATAATAACGACATAGGTTAGCGTATACATATAAATAAAAACGAATATAAACTTATGGACATCACATGAATCCATAATTATACTTATAATAATTTACTTATCTGCTGACAAATATAATAAAGTACTACAAAATATAGCTACAGCTCGATTGGTTGTTCATATCGATTGCAATACGGTGTGTTTAACCGCAGTCAAAATAATGAGAAAAACAGTGGTCCTTTTCACCGTCATTCCCACGATTGCTAAATTTACATTGGACAAAAACAAACGGTCGGGCGTGTACGTTTCACCTGCGATGTAGGTCAACCAGTTTAATTGTTTTTACTTGCGTGAAAGGATACATACGCTTCTAAAAGATCTTGGGCACCGTTCACACCGTCTGATAATGGAGAGTCGAAATATACAAACAACGAATTGTTACATTTAGTAAACAAAAAATACCTTTCGTGTTATTATCCAAAGCTTTAGTTAGCTTTTAGTAAATAATCAATATTAACTTTTTATCTTTTTTTAATGCTATTACAAACATCTGAGAATCTTACTTATTAAATGATATAAAAGTACGTTTACTATAATATATATAATAAAAAATATATCTATAAAAAATATAAAATAAATTAACAATATTACGGGACGACCCAATTAATGCTCTGGAACATTTCGTTTCTAAGAAGAGACGCCGCGCCGCCACGGCAATCGTAAAACGACCGTCATTAAGCCAATTACGAGTTTTATTCCGTCAAAATCACTACACAATTGGTACATAAAGAGTAAATCGTTGCAGCTACGGACTCTGTTAAAGACAAAAGATCAAATTGTGGGCTCGATGAGTAAGTGGGTTCTACGAATGTCATGATTATGAGTGTTTTAAGTCACTAGCCTTGTTACCCTTACGAACCGTGCCGCAAATAAAGAACCAATAATTCACAGCTAATGAGTGGAACGAATTGCCAATTGCAGTATACAAGATAATGTACGAGTTATCACCCAGTTATCCTCATTTCATTAAAAATATATTGGGAAGAAACAGCTGATGTCTGATAGAGGCCTTACCGCGCGCAGTCTCAACCGCCGAATGTAACCACTTACCTGAAATCGAACAAGAATATATTAACATTAAATTAAAATAATGCCATCAATTGAAATATCTGAAACGCCACTGCGGCCACAAGAATGTGATTTATTTTATTTTTATTCATTACATTACGAGATTCGTATAAGAGAAATTTATTTGCGATTCAGTCAACTTTTTTGTTACCTTCGTGTATTTTATTTTCGATGAAACCCCAGGTATATACATAAACAATTTTACAACAGAAATATCGTATTTCAACAGCGCGAAGACTTCGAGATGATTAGTTTGAATTTAATTAACATTAGGGACTGTATCGAATCTACGAGTATCAATAATGATTGCCTTATTAAATTTCTCAAAGGTCAATCGTAGGATATTAAAACTGCGCCATATAAGGTACAAAATTACTTAATAATATTTGCGCAAACCGTAAACAATAGTACGAAATCGCATACCTAAACACTATTTATGTGAAATACCAGAACATTGTCCTTTCTCAAACAATGAACGAACAATGTATTCGAAACCAACCTGCGATAATGAGAATAATCGCAACAGTACCTTTAATTGATTTAGATAAATGCTCCAGATATTTACTAGCTTTTCCATAGACACCAAAAGAGCAGTATTAAAATCAACCCTCTGACCTTTTAAAGTTATAGTCTTATGATCCTGTTTTATTTCAATAGCAAAACTGTTTGTTACATTAATATGTAGCTGCATTTCCTGTATTTCTATAGTCTTCCTCATTTGTTTCTCTTGTACAAAAATATAAAACCGGCCAAAGGATTTTAACCGGTTTATGTAAATGTGCCATAGCTAAAGACTTGTCAATTTGCATTGCCAGCTCTAAAGAAGAGCTAATTTCGCGTGTTTCATATTCAACCAATGGTGTACAAACCTTGTCATGTGTCATTATGATTGTATACTTTTATGTGTGTTATGAAAACCAGTGGGCATAAAATGTCACCTTGTCAAAATTCCGCGTATCTTGTCTTAAAGGATTACGAATTCGATAGCTTTCATGCTCGCTATACTGGAAGGTAACTTTAAACCGGCCAAGTGGCGATTTGTCAACTAAGCGGTGTTATTACAGTTTGTGCAATAACTCCGACACTCATTACCAGGGCAGGAAACTCGGGTTGCCGCAACTCAGGCGGCGAAATCAATTTAGGTTATTATTTGCATCAAAATTGTCAATCACTAATCAGTTTACATATATACTGCGTCAATACTACCATAGCTTTACGTGGTTCGACTTTGTCCACTTCTTCATGGAGAAGATGAAAGCAGTTGAAGACCTGGAGTCTTCAACGGGCGGGAGTTTATGGTGAGTATGGTCCTGTCACGGTCGCCAATTTATGTCTTTTGATGACACAATGGGGCTTTTTGGTAATAAAAACCCGGAGTACTTAGTGGACGCACATTTATTGTCTTGAATTTTATTGTATGAGAGACGTGTTTTGGCGGCAGAGAATGACGGATGACAGCGGCCAGTGTTGACAGCAGAAAAATTACAATTTGCTTGAACACCTATCTTAATGAATTCTTTGATTCTTTAGCTATCCCGTGGTGTAATAAAAAAATAAAATAATTGAATTTTGTGTGGAGATGATAGATATATAGCTACAACACGAAACTATCGTCCGATTTCGTTGAAACGAGGTACGACGAGGGGAGAAAAGCACACTTTATCGTATTCTATTATTTATTTTACTAGTTCTTGTTAACGCCCGATCCCAGCCGAGCTCCCGCCGGTGGTCCATATAAAAAAATAGTGTGTGTACTTCATGTACGCACGTAAGAAGTTATACTTCTTTGGTATAACCATCCAAAAATAACAAATAATCACACATCGCATACATACACACATATAGCACGCCAAATAATTTATAATTTGCAATGTAAATAAATTATACATACCGACGGTTAACCTCAAATCTATAAAAATGCTCATAAAACAGTATCTATAACATATTAATATATTAACAGTATATAAATTTGTTTGTTTCCTTATAATACTTGAAAAATATTTATCGAAAGTATCAGGCGAACAAGAATATACGTGAAACATTCGTGTATAGCTATCACCGTCGCGCTCATTGGGTGGACCCGTGTTCGCCGCCACTTGTGTTTTATGATTTCCTTGTAATTTGGCTTAGTAATATGAACACCACTTTTACCACTAATATTCAAAATAAATATGTATTTCTGTTAAATGATCAATAAATCTATCACCGCCATAAATACGATTGAATGAATATAAACACCAATATTTTTTTTTATTCACACTGATTAGCATATAACTTCAGACTGATGTTTCGAGACTGCAACCGCTGCAACTTCAAACTGTTACTTTAAAAAATGACGAAATTCGCGCCTAAAGAAGTATAACTTTGTGGGATTGTGTGTGTCTTCGTAGATGAAATGAAAATACCTTTTTACACTTCCCACGTATATTCACCAACAAA
>DWQT01000714.1:0-20383 GCA_018244895.1 Myscelus amystis hages | reverse complement strand
CCGTGACGTATCACACTTGCGTTCACTTGCTGCAGAAGTTGCTACACTGTAGAATAATGTATTTGATTTAACCTCCTGGGGCCCCGCGTCCTACCCATATTACATAGAATATAAAAAATTATTACAACGTCATCTGTTATAAATTCTTAAAACCGTTACTCAAATTTTATAGACAATGTATCGAACCGCCATTTTCCGTCGGGGTCAGCTGTCACATTGACATTCGAAGTTAATTTTTTTTCATTACACTTAGCAATGGCGTCAAGACTTGTGCACCGTGGTAAGTAATTTTAATTTTTTTCGTATAATATTACTGAATTTGCACATAATTTATGTTTTTCTTATTGGTTTTCATACCTTCTTATTGAAAATATATCAATCGCTCTTGGCAGTACCATGTACATCACGAAACTTGTGACGATTTCTCAATGTCATACAGGTATTACACGAGGTCTTAGTTTCTAGTGTAAATCATAAAAACCCAGTGTAATATCTGTTAGAAATATAGATATTTTACGTCAAAGCTTGTAAATATTTATATACTTTTTGTTTTTTGGTAGGTATGCGTGACAACGGAATAGAAGATTATCTAAACCAGTCGGAGTTAGACTTAACGGACGAAGATTATCTGGAATTTTTATCAGAATTTCAAAAAAAACTCAGCATTTCCTCAGATTCTGCGTCTTCAGATTCTTCGGAAGAGAATGAAGAAAAACATCCGGAATCAGAAATATAATTTCTGCAAGTCGAGATCGTGGTAAGAGAGGTCCAAGTCGACGCGGAGAGAGAGCAAGCGGTCATGTGCGTACAATGGGCAATTACAAAATGGGAAATTTTCTCCTGAAAACGAATTTAAGAAGAAGGGCAGATGCACGTCGGAGGCATTAGCTCATCAGTATGTCCTGCTCGGGCGCGAACCAGAAAATGGATTATTCGTTTCGTATCATATATGATAGACATAGCCGTCTGTAATGCATGGTTTCCATTTAGAGATTGCAAAAAAAAAATCATATGCCAGTAAAAAAAATCCACAGCTCAGGGATTTCAGACTCGGACTTGGCAAATCCATGACAGGCAATTCTCTTTCATCACATTTGGCATCTTGCAGCGACTTTGAAATCGGAAATCTGCAATAAAACCAGCGCCAGCTGATAATTTTCGCTATCACAAAGCGGAGCCATTGGTTGCGTATACCGCAGGAGATGCAGAAAATCTAAATGTAATAAGAATACTATTGCATTTGAATAAGAAGCATAAGAAAAATAAGAAGCACCAAATGCCATTGTTTCCTAGAATATCATAAGAAAAATTAAAGACGTGAAGAGCTAGATCCTTTTAACGTTAACATAATTTATTATTTTGTTATTCATGAGTATATTTTTTTCGTAAATTCCATATAAATATATGCTAATTAAAGGTTGTTAATTAAGATTCTTAGAGTTCCTATGTATTTATACAATATCTCTCAGAGTATTTCATACAATATCTTATGTCATATATATATGACAAAAAAAAATTAAGGAATAGGGAACTTGTGTTGTATATAAATGACATAAAGAATATGCACATTTTAGTACTCTGATTTTTTAAACTATTATTTTCATTCCTCTAGCAGACTAAATAACCGATTGTGCTACTTTTTGATTAAATGGCTAATAATTTTTTTTCCTGGGCCCCAAGAGGTTAAATGTATGATTTTTTAAACAGACTGTGACAAATTAAGACAACAATATCTCTCAGCGCCCAATTTCCCGAAAATGAAGAACTACAGATAGTTCAAGGCCATAATATTTTCATATTGTATTTGCAAGTGAAAGTGCCGTATTTTGTAAATTTAATTAAGGGAAAAAAACGATAAATTAGGTCTTTACATATTTATTACGTTGGTCTTGTACGTCGACTTACGTCGTGAAGGGCTCTAGATTTTATTGCCGGCTACGGAAATATCTGAATCTTGAATTTATTTATGCATTCTAGACCCCAGTGCTATAGCTAATGGTCTTTGACTGTGTGCGCATGATACCGCGTAAACTTGGCACGTAAATGTTATTGCAGGTACCCGGGACCTTTGTGTTGTACACTCGACACTTTAATGACGTTTATTCATTTTCATAGCATTAATTTTCTTCATCACTATGTTTTTAAATTATAAAAGTCATAATTTTTAGTACTTAAAAAAAACAAGGAATTTACAATAAATACCTCAGGAGACAAAACGGGGACAGGTCTGCCGATGCTAACTCTAATTTGGAATCCTAAGAAGTGCTGTTTTTCACTAGCGCCACTCATTCCCGTGGTGTTGTGCGCGATTGTGTAGCCACCAACCGCAATTATTTGCATTTCTGATATAAAATGCTCACATAGATTTTCATATAGTTACAGGTTTCATAAATTACATCGGTGTTGTGTAGATATAGCATGCGCACGCGTATGTAAAAAAAGTAATGACAGATGACGAATAATTGGCGATGACTGATTATATTTTAATGTGTCTATCCACCTTAAATGATCCCACAATAATATCATTATTAAGATATTTTTTTCTTAATAATGATATTTTTTTTTTTCTTACATTCCACTGCAGGACATTGTTTCAAAATGGTTTAGTATTTACAAAAGATAACACCACGTCAATAATTAAGGAAAGCCAAATGTCTCCTGTGCACTGATGACCGCGTAGCTATTACTTGCATCATCGAAGTAAAATTTATGCACTATGATTTGAAAGAAAAAGATGTGATAATAAAGGTAGACAAAGTTGAGATTTTTAACAGGCGTGAAATAATAGCCAAATGTGTGAGTAAGATTGGGAAAACAAGTCGAATACAAAATAGATCAACAGGGCAAGGATGTCAAGTCAATGGAGCTATGCAATTACCAATAAAAATAGTAGAAGGAATATATTTAAAGAATGATGGCTAAGAATAACGTGAATTGGTCGTTGCACGACTTTATGAGTTGCCGAAGTGTGTCTAAAATGGCTGAGCTGCCGGCGCATAGATTAATTTAAATCGGAAACAAAATTAAGGAAGCCCAGGTCAAAAATATCTCTTATAGTCAAGTCAGGACGACGATTTTTTTGTAAGCAGAAGAGGTGAAAGAAGTTCATCTGGAAACCTTTAGTCTCTATCGACATTTATAGGAAGTAAGCGCGAGAGCACATAATAATATGTGTGTACGTAGATGTTTAAAACTCTAATACTCGGCAATCTGATCTTAAACTAGGCAGTGCGTTCTGCTATGGTTAACTAAGCAACTTATAAACATACTTACGTATACATATATGTATGTATAGAGTGTGCTCATCACAGGAATGTTTACCCAGTGTGGTAATCAGGATCTCTAATTACTAGACTAAGGGGCTAGTCAATTTCTAATAAATATTGCTTGTATTCAGATTCAAATAGATGTAAGCAATAACACATGCCATGTACATTTAAAGTCGTTAGAAGCTGTGACATTTCAGATAAACCAATGTACGTTTATATACCTATAGTACAGCCAATGAAACGACTTAAAAATTGTAGACAAACTGACATTTAGCCAGGTAACCTACGACAAAGTTTGATAAGTGTTTCGATGCTTTCTTCTAATAGGTAATTAGAGCATCTTAACGTTGCTAGCCGCGTTCTGTATTATTTGGTTTGTTACACATTTGTAGATAATAATGTGTTACCATTTGAAGAATGTTATTGACGAAGGAAAGATGTTAATTATAAATTTTATTAGTATTAATGAAAGCGCGTCTGAAGATTCCATTCCATTGGCCGCACTTTACCTACCATTAAAATCATTTTGACAATGTTCTGTAGCGTCATCTATTATGGAATATCTAATACCTTCTTCACGATACATTTGAAATTGAATTTTTTTCTAGGTAAAGTAGCTTACTAATTTCATTCTAATTGGGCAGCTTTTTATTTAATAATAGAATATTTATGTAGTAGTACTAGTATCTATTACATTTTTTTATGCCATCAAAGTGGTGTTCGGCTCTTACTAAAATGTTTTTTTTTTTAAACGGTTTTATTTAGCTCACCCCGTTTGTTTGTTTGGTTCAAATTTAGTAATTGAAATTTAACCCTCTTACCATTAACCGATTGATCTGAATTTTGGTATACGCCTTTGATTCTGGTGACAATATCCATATTCAATATTATTGTGAATCCAAGATGGCCGCCGCTACAAGATTGCGGACAACTTAGTTTTTTTCAATCCCATCAATATGGGTATCAAATGAAAGGGCATGTCAAGTAGAATCCAGTGCACTATACTGCTACAAAATGGCAGATATTGTAGTTTTCAATTCCATCAATATGGGTATCTAAATAAAGGGCATGGTAAGTATAATACAGTATACTATACAAAATTACAATATGAATCTCCCACCCAAGTCAAGATCTGGTATCCTGTCGAGCACTGTGTGGCGTTAGAATGAGAAATAAAAACTAAAAACTTAAAAATAAAAAAGTAAATATTTTTTTTTAAGTAAAACGGTTTTATATTGCAGATAAATGTACTAAAAGCTAAAAAATAATTTACATTCATCCGCAATATAAAACCGTTTTACTAATTTTTTTTTTTACTTTTTTATTTAATTATTAAAACTACATATATTGGTCGCTTCGTTTGGTCCGTATTAAAATTTGTTGCGGCTTTTTTGTTGTTATCGATACGTGGCTGCAATTTCTTTCTAATATGGACAGGGGAAATGAAATAAAAACAATATACTTTGCACTATATTTTTCTTTGAAAAATAAAAAAGAAAACAAAATGTAAACTCTAAACATAAGAAATACAAACCCTTTACTTAGTCGCAATTAGCAAAGATACGATGAAAAATATAATTGCTACACTTTGTATATGTTCATAATATTAACTTATCAATATAATCTATTTAACTTTATTAAATTATGAGGTAGATGATTTCAAATAGTCTTTAAATCCTTAAAAGCTACATTACTTCCATAAAATATAAATCTAAGAAACCCGTATTTGTAATATCTTAGTCAGTGTCTTGTTTCTATGTGATATAATAATATTGCTCAAAGGTTACATATTGTTATAACAATTTGACTTCAGCAGTTAGGTATAAAAAATATGAAGGAATTCAATTAATTGAATATACTTTAAAAAATCTAGTTCATGCTCTACAATTCAATGTCTTAAAATCACATGGGATAGGTTCTTTCAATGAAATGCTTATTATTCGCTTATTTGATCACGAAATAAAATGTAATGAAACGCTCTTGTGTAAGTATTATAAAAATAGTTCAAAATAACGTCAAATTATTAAATAAGTGTTTAAAAGCGTTTGTTAGGAAATAGTGATAAATGCAATATAAATGACATATTCCTTAAATTAAAGAATTTTAACAATATTAAGTCCTTAAAGTAATCATTCTTAAAAACTCATTAAAATCGATGGGTTATCGCTATTTATTATAAAATAGGCATTACATTGATCGTAATAACTTTAAAAGGGAAACAAAATCTTTCGAACTGATAGTAATTATTCGAAATATACTCGCATTAAACATTATAAAGATTGGTATATGCACTGAATTGGTCTTGGATTCTATATTCCACTTGATACTGCAATACACTCCTAAAAGGGACCATAATTGTACTATTATGGCATATGGTCGCATTCGGATGCAATGTATAATTCACATTATAAAGAACCTCTCACATCCAATCATCAAACATCAAGCTTCGGATATTTAAATCAACAAATAGGTCCTCTAAGTTCTCCCTTTCTTTAATTTTGGGATACAGAATATAAGAAATTTACATGACTTCATAAACCAACATTTTTATATGCGGGCAACTCTTTTGTAAACTTGTTTTAGAATTATTAATTAATTTTACGAGCTCCGGCATATATCATTGTAATATGAGTGTATCTGGTAATAAATTTATACTTTAAAGGGAAAAATGGTAGATAGTTTGGCAATGTTAAGTACCTAGGGTATAAATAAAATTTCAATATACTTATAATTAAGCTCTTGAGCAAAGAAAAACCCAATTATCATGAACACAAATTACACGGATTACCCTGAATATCTGCTTAAAAACTTTTAAGTTTATCTTTATACGGATTGAAACAATTAACCTTAAAATTATTTAAAGCAATGTGAAATCAATATTTTGAAAGCGTTTCGATATGTCGTCACATCCAAATATTGAGTTTTGACAAATATATTCTTATCTTTCTATATTTTATTTGAGAAAATCAACAAAACCGCCTGCCGAGCCTGGTTATTGACCTATCACTGCTGTCTTTGGACATTTGTTAGCAGTCCCAAACGGACCAGAAATACTTTTGTCATCGATCTGAATTACTTTTTCACACCTGAGGACTACATTGTAAGACTCCATTGATCAACCAGCTAAAAAATTCAAAGAAAGTTATCTAAAGAACTATTGTACCACATAACTTATAACTTAAAGTTATTTCTTTCTATCTTATATCTTTTGGTCTCGTGATGACCGAGAATATATTTTCTGTGTTTGATACACACTAGTCATCAAACTACTGTCTTAATATCATTTTTTTAGTAGAGATTCCTGGCTTGCATATTTGCGTGTTTGAGGTGGATACTGGGGTGTTAAGTAGTTAATTTGGTACATATACTTTGCCTCCCCTGAGCCATTATGTTCGAAGTTTCTGTCCGTCCCTCTGTTCTGTCTGTTGCTCCATTGCTTTTTAGCTGTTTTACTGAAAGGTGCATATGGATTTAACACATTATATAAAGGTTTTTAGAATCTAGAAATCGAATCTCAGGCGAAATAGGTTATTACACTTTTATGTCAAATATATGTTTCGCATAATAAATAATTTCATAAGTAATCCGGTAAAAACTTTATATTTATTAGTATTGACTGCTCATATTTTAATGCTGCTTAAAATCGAAATAGGCAAGTTTGTAAAGATAAACTTAATTGACGCTACTGTTTAAATTCTAAGTTAAAATAATAATATTATTGCAACTACTTTCAAATTTCACTTTGGCACATTAACATCGATTCAACGTTTCCAATTATTGGTACTTGTCTAATATTTAGGCAACTTTCATCAAGAGCAGTATCATATTGATCTTGACTTACATCAATTGTACTTTTAGGTATAATAAATTATTTATAATAACTAGTAACTTATGTAAATACCCGTTTCGTTGTTTTATTATGTGTATAAGCATATTAGCGTTTCCAATATGTAAATATTAATGATGATTACGGTTGTTCTTTAAGATGTGTAACTGGAATTTTGTATATATTTTTTACGTTTTATTCATAGCCAGTTTAATCTGTATATATAACCTAAAGCTAAAAATAACATAAATTGGACATAATATTTTATAGCAACAAAATTATAATAATATTATAATCATAAACACACACTAACTTTGGGTATATAGTATAAAGTAAAATAAAAAGGTATATCGACACTCGAACACATAAATTTGTACTTAAGTTACGTTTGCAAACTTAGGTTATAAAAACCTACGAGTAATATTAGTTTGTACCTAACGGATTTGTACTCATCAGTCTTGTACATCATTCAGTAATTAAAATGAATTTCGTGTCTTTGTTAATATGAGGTAGATTTGTTTCATAATTTTGCTTATTTGGTTTACAACTAAGCCGATATTGGCCAGTCCGTCCCCACGGCCACCGGGATTATGGCTATATGAATATGTAAGTAACATCGCTACGAAACATGGCGGTACTCGAAAAACACTACATGTTTAGTGTACGTCTAAATATAACAAAATGTCGGCGACAGTCATAGCATCCTTACAACAGACTCGTAAAGATTACTGTTGAGGGCTGCTTTGTTGACTTTCTTCGGAACTGCCGGAGCTCTTGGATTGTGATTCGTCTTTTTTCTTCTCGACCTTTAACATGAAAGTTTTCTTAATAAAACGATAATACATAGACATCCTTTACTTTATCATCAGATACCAATAAGTTCCTGTAAGTACTCACTCGAAAATTACCTTTTATTGACATTGAGATCTCGATGTGCTACGAAATCATTCGTTCGACATGCCATCTGGTAATATAATAAATAAATATACCTTTATAGGGCAATCTGCAATGAGGTGGTCCTCGCTCTTACAGTTGTGGCATCTCTTTGGTTGTGGTCCGATGCTGCATTTGGCGGCTATGTGATTGGCGAACTCCCCACAATTGTAGCAACTGAAGTAATAGAATACATTGTGATTTAAATACAATATTTATTTTAAATTTGACAGGTATCTCATTTCAATGGCTACGACCGAGTGATGCCTTTAGTCAAATGCAATCGGACAAACGTCACATCGGCGTAGACAGTACAGAGAACTCTGACGTATGTAGATTACTTCGTAATGTTTTGTCTTCATCATTATAGCAACTAATATTTAATTTAAAAAATTCTTATCTTTCGATGTAACGCCTTAGATAACGTTCATAATATTGAATATAACAGATACTAACTAATAGTACACTCATAGGTACACTCATGGAAATAATAAGGGAAGTAATATTATATTACGTCCGTTATATGAGCCGCTGAGACAACTTATGACTGCTTTTTTCTCGTAAAAAACGGTATTTACCGAATTTTCCTGAAACGCTTTTTAGACAGAGGTCGACGATGCGAGCCCTGGCAGTCAACAGAGGATGGTCCAGACACGCGAGTTGCCTCAAGCCCCTTGTCAGACTCCTTGCATTCAAATTCCACTTCTTCTTCATCTCCCAGTGACCGGAAACCTGGCATTTGTATAACGCTCTGAAAGATTGAAAAGGAGAGGTACAATAAAAATAGATAGAGTGAAAAATATTAAACAAATAATACAACGTCCATACAAATAGGTTGACCAAGTTAAAATAATTGAACGGTATGCGCCATCTGTCGACAACTTGTATTATAATATTTCCTGTGGCGATCATTTACCCGATACCGGAGTTGACACCGTGAGGCGCCATCTATTTGTGGGTTATAGCAAAATTAATAGTACAAAACGCTCTCTATGGAAAAAGCTTATGAGTATCAATTTTCCTGGCAATCGTCAAAATGGTTTCTCATCGATCTCCGGGCTATAAATATCCATTTTTATTTTAAAAAAATTTTCAATGTTTATTGGTCTTGGACTAAATATACGTCTTTTGAGCTTTTAATACTGCTATACCTACTCATTAAAATACAACTCAGTCCATTTTGTTTAATACAAAGCTTAGATAGAGACTAATTACAAATTCACAGAGAATTTATGCCTTTAATATTGAGTTATTTGTTTTAATAATCATTAGGTTTGGCAAATCTTTTTATTAGTTACTGGTTTACCGTTTTAAAGGAGTTATATTGAAATATTTCATAATTACTAGAAATAAATGACACAACGAGAGTACACTCCTTCACATTTAGAGGGGAAATAAAATAGCTTATCGAAAGAAGAACGTCAACCTTATCGACGTCCAATATTAACGTAGACTTGACCTAATATACTCGTAAATTTTACCGCTAGCGTTCTTGCAGTCGAACGAAATACAAATTTGGTAGCGTGAATGTATAAAAAAACATCCGGCCTTGATAAGGAGTACAAGCTAATAAGCGCACTATCGGCACAACCACTAGATACGACAGCGCATTTTCTCAATGGGTTTGTTTTTTACTACAGCCGAATATTAAGAAGAGTGTTAAAAATTTTTATTAAATGAGACTTTCAAAGGAGTAACTTAAAAGCTATCAATCCTGTTTCTTCTAACCACCATAAATACAAGCCGACATCGAGTGTTGAATATTTTTTGTACTATTAAAATGATAACCTCGAGAGGACTCAATGGAAGGCGCCTCGCACTTCTCGTTACAACGCGTATCTTTCAGGCGTGTAACATAAATATTATTACAGCTTTGATTAAGTTTTAAAGCAAATAAAAGATATATTGCATATGGTTTAACTTGAACAGTACCAATTACGTCCGGTAAAAATATAAGCCGAAAATGATAAACGTTTCTTACAACAGACGAATATGCTATACATTACCTATGTAATAAAAGAAGTTATAGGAGTGCGTTTAATTACACCTACAATTCAACGAATTACCTGATGAACGAATACGTCTTGGCCGCCATCGTCGGGGGTAATAAAGCCCCAACCCTTGGCCACGTTGAACCACTTGCATCGCCCGCGCCGCGTCACGCCTATAACCCCGCCGCCGCTCGCAGCGCCCGCACCTGCAAACAGTTATTCGTTATTAATATCGGAACACCCTTCTAATAAAATCAACTCTAAGCTGTCGTCCACCTGGTACGCGAGAAACAACTGCACGGGCACCTGCAAATTTTAATAAAAGAGGTTGCAGGTGTTTTGTCGCATTGGAAACGAGTGGAAAGTACTGAGTGTTCATAATTAGACACAGTAAACATATATAACTTGGGGTTTCTCTTCCTTGGGGAGATTTCAATACACACAAATGTTCCGCTATTTAAAGTGATACACAATTTCATGTGAAATGGGTATAATCGTCGATTACGTATCTGATTTTAACAACATTTACAGTTACACATTACATGTATTATATAATATTTTCGTTTTTATTTTCATATAAAAATAGGTTATGCAATCAAGTTTTTTTAATAAAACTTTCATTTATGCAATTCAAGTGTAACAGAGAAAATAAACATAAATTTAAACACGTATAATATTTTTCAACGGTAATAACTATTTAATCAATAGCAATTGTTAAATTACTGTTTATTTAAATATGAAATAATAGTATAATAGCAAAACCTGGCTTTTAGCCTGAAGATTATCTCAATTACAAAATGTGGTGATAAAAGCACTTGCGAGTACTTTTGAAGAGCCAGTTTAAAACATGCAGTTGGCCTCCTTCACAAGAAACTTAATGATACGTCGGATACGAGGCGCATTTAGATTTTTTTGTCTGTATTGGTATTAATTTGAAGACACATAAACGAACGAACAACAATTGATTGAAGCTTTCTCTAATTGAATTTTAAAACGTAATGTAATCGACTAGTTGTGAGATTGCATTAAGTGGATCGTCCCCTCCTTTCGAATGCATACGTACTCAAGCTTTTTACCGTTCGGAAATCTATTAGCAATAAATAAAGGCCGACGATCGTTTACAGGACTAAGAAAGGGTATACTATTCCCCTTATCGGCTCCTTCACAAAAAATAACGTGGGAACCGAATGAAAGACCGAACTCTTCTTTTTATGTGTAGATATCGTGTAGTTGTTACGGTTAAAGGCCTCATTTCATAGAAATTATTACATTGAAAGGATTGTCAGGATACGTTAATTAATGAGCTCAAAAAAATCCTTTGTCAATAACGTGACCGCATAGTCATTGACCATTGATATTGCTCAATAAAATATTAAAGGATTATTAATCTTTATTCATATTTGAGTCATATCCGGTTATTCACGTTATAAATATAACAAAAACCTATGTTTAGTTAATTTGACCAATTCGCAATTCGAATTCGTCCAGTATGACTAAGCAACTAAAATTTTCTTGACTGGTGAATAATATTCAAAGAATAATGAGTAATGTTCTTGGAAAAATATATCAATAGGTTCAAGTGAAAATTCACTGCCAAAAGCATTAATACTACAACAGATGACACAACTATTGCGTCCTGCAAAAATAAGCAGTTAAAGTAGTTAAAGCCGGGAAGGCTCGCTAATTCGATTCAAATGTTATGTGTTGGTATGTAACAGAAGCGTATTATTTCGGGCGGCAACGGCGGTAGGTAAAAGCGGCGGGCACACGTGGCGACGGCGGGGACTCGAAGAATGTGCGGTATTTAGGTTGCGTTTCTGGTACCTCTTCATTCATTGACGTAACACTGCACCTTGCCGCCGCCGGCCGCCGTGTTCACTCCGAGCGCTCTAGTGGGAGAGCTGGACACCGATACAATCGATATATTATGATGTCGTTTTCGGGAGTTCATATATACACATATACATATAATAACAAATGTGCATTTGTTATTATATATAACTTAAGACATTGCACTCCGTCCATTGTCTTAAGACATTTTGCTTTGTTATAACAGTACATTCGTACCGCTTTTATTGTATTTCAAAGACTATTTCATTTTATAAAGGTAATATATAACCACCAACGCAGGAACTCTATCCATTTTTATTATTTTTTTAGCTTTACTGTTGTTATAAATATTTCTATCAATTCTATAACTATAGTGTGTAAAACATTGAAGATAATGTGGTGAGGGACGCGCTCGCAAGCGCTCGGTCTACGGCCGCGATTCAAGAGTATTACCGACTCGATATCCCCGATACTCACTATTTATTATTCCCTATGCCGCATAAATGAGAAGACGTAAATATTCATTTGATGTTTCAGAGCTGTTTTTTTATAATTGAATGCATTTTTGAAAACACCTTTCACATAAAAATTCTTTAGACGTTTTCCGACGGCCGTAAACCAAATCTATATAAGTAATCATTAAAAGCCGCGGTTGTGCAAAGTTTTCTTTCGTCGTTTATTCACAAGTCATAGCATTTCCTGTACCAATTGGACCATATAATGCACTAAATTCTTTTGTAATATATTGTAATAACATGCAATTATTTTATAAAGTTTTATTTAAATTCGTCTTACTTTTCCTCATAAATTTTCAAATATGTTTGTCTAAAATTTTAAAATCATATGTCATATATAATTATTGTTGAACCACAAAATGATATAGCTATTTACTTGAAGTAAAGAGCGTGGTAGAGCATGCTCCAGCCTCCCCCAGGCTGTTCGGCGGAACAAGCGTAGCAGCCATAAATTGCATTACTAACGACTAAGAAAACTTTTATTTAAATCTGGATTTTAAATAAAGTTGTTTCCTCAATTTTTTTATATAATTCGAAATCGGTGTTCTTACAATACCAACCGATAAATTTGGTTTCGCACATGAATCTGTATGCCCGCCGGCCCAGATCGATAATGCAATATATAACATTTGTTTGGATAAATTCTATTGGTATTAGTGTTTGTTTTAATTTATATTTGATAGACGCCAATGCTTAATAATTGAAAATATATTGGAACAGATGTATCTTCCACGTGAGCGGCATTTCTTACTCTTCCGCGCACTTAAGCCACTTGCAGCAAGCGTTTAATGGAGTAGTAGAATTGTTTTAACTCTTTATCTTACCCCCTAATATTTTATTAATTTATAATAATGTACCTAAACTCACGATACAAGGGGAAACTAAACGCCCGAAGAATTCTAATCCAGTCAGCCCTGAACTAACAAATGTTAAATGTATGAGTGTGAAAAGTTTCTTTAAAGTAATTTGTATAATACCCATAGTTATTCGTAATATTCAATAAATATTTGATTTACGGCCATTTGGCAAAATAAAATATTCAAATGCAATGTTTTCTTAATCTTTCAAAATGTTTGATCATTCAAAACATAAAAAAGTGTTAAATAGCTGCAAGGCCCGTGTATTACATACATAAAATAAATATGTATAAATCGCTGATAATATGTACGCAATATATTATAATGCAAAGTGACTATGAAGTACTTATTAAAGTGTCGGAGTTTATGTGAATATATAAAGCAGGAAGAGTGTGTCTTATATAAATTTGACCCGAATGAAATGTACGCTCAGGCAACCACTATCGTGTTAACGTAATGAACTGGGAGGAGAAATGTTTGGACAACGCGTTCCAAAATGAACAGGCACGAGCTTTTCCCCATAAAAGGAACTGGAGTTTTAGCTCGGGATATTTACACGTGTCTCCTGTAAAAACCTTTTTGATTAACACCGAGAATGTAGAGATAAAATGTAGAGTAACTTAATTATCTACGGCTTTTCAAATTCTAACAGTTCTATCGAAATGAACCGAACTGTAGCCGACACTCAGAGATTTTATTTAAAATTTAAGAAATATTTCTGCTTAGGGTTAATAATAATTAAATAGACTCATTACCTATCCAACATTTAATATCACAAATTATATAAGCATTTTGATATTTAAAATATTACATTTAGTTAACAGCATGAAATATTGTCTAAAGTCATCAAAAGTTACTAATAATTACATTATTCCAATATTTGATCCTCTTTTGTATTATCTCTCTTCTTCTGATTTATGCTGAATTTTCATAAGACCCAGAAAAACTTTTTCAAATAACAAAAATATCTTATTTTGATCTATCAGCCTTCAATAAACTTTCAACTGCTTTCCAAATTTAAAAGGAATTATAAAATATATTGAAAACTAAAATGCGAAAACGTCGTGGCTACATGAATGGTGTGAAAAATGTCGGCGGGTATGTTTAAACGTGAGGGGGCAAGTGCAACGCGCCAGTAGCGCGGACGCATCCGAGTCGTGTATCTGTTGTTTACTCAGCACGGCGCGCGTAAACCAACGCCCGCCCGCCCCGCCAGCCCCGCCGCCCCGCCGCCCCGCCGCCCGCGGCCCGCATCTTCATCGCTCGCCGCGCCGCTTCACCTTCCAACACTACCCGTCAACAGACTCTTTGGAACTTCGAGCTTCATACGCGTGCTTAACTTTTGATTGCATTCCATTGCCGAGCCCTCCGATGTTTGTTAATATAATATTCCACAAGTTTCGTTTTGCGTTGCCCTGGTAAATGCGCTAGATCTTATGCTGTTAACGAGACCTTCATCGTCCTACCGATTTGCTTGCCGGTATTGGAAATGTCTGTATGACTGAAATATTTACCACTATTACCGAAGCAGAACAGAAATCGTGATATTCTTGTTCTATTGACTTAGTACGGCGATTACTTCACTATTTTAAAACACAAGTTAATTTAAGCTTGACTTATTTTAAAAACAGGAAGGGGAAATGCTTCGCATATTTTACGTGGATGCGTACGTGCACACTCGCCCACTTATAACATTATAAGAATTAAGGCTATTGTCAAAGCCGTGATGGTATTATTTTACTCACAGACTACTAGTTAGTCATGGCCTTTTCAAATGATAGCAAGGAAAGGGGCATCGACCTATATTCAATTCAATATGCATAGAGTTTTGTTCACAGTTTTGTACTAAGCAATGTCGAAATTCAACTGCCATAATTAGGTACAACGATGGACAGATAACAGTAATAATTAGGTTAAATGGTATAATAACCTTTGATAAGTAATAACAGTTGACTATTTTGAAATAGGACCGGTTAATTTTTAAAGATAAAAAGCACATCTGCTACGTATATTTTGAACTTTTATTTGTTCTATAGCGCGTTAAAAAATTAAATCCAAGATTACTAAACCATTTTGTCCTGAGGTATATCATAATTTCAAATATTGAAATAATAAGAGGGTCAGTTTAACAGATTTGTGGTTTATTCTTTAAATTATGATCATTAGGTTGTGAAAAAAATATCTTGAATTCTCGCTCTACATTGAAGTGAAAACCAAGCTTTATAATTACGGATAGGCAATTGGTTTGACAACTTGTTCTCACTAAGAAAAAAGATATGGGAAGAATATTGTTAATTTTATAAGCAGTTATTACGTAGATTTATTTATTAATTTTACGTAGATTTATTAGTAAATGTAACCAATATTGCTCTTTGAAGCGAAGCCTAATTATTAATATCATTATTAGCCTGAGGTATTAGTATCATTATGATGGATAGCTTACAATATTAACTTAAAATCAATTTCGAGTCTCAAATCAGACACCGTATGATCTAAGTGATACTCGTAGTTGAAATAATATACATATGCATAAGATTCTAGATACTTTATGGCTAACCGTTTTCAAAATATTTGCTATTCGCCGTTACAATAGTTTCGATTGCAATTATGAGAAATTCATCGATATGAATCTTAATATGAATTCGTCATAAATATTTCAAGCATCAAAGGTAAATGTTCATAATTGAACTATATGTATGCAATCAAAAACAATTACCTTAAATAAATACCCGTGCAAATGTTTCCTATTTAAGGAGACTCGTTCGCTTTGAGTTGCAAGAAAATAGTAAGAGACTAAAATATTGCGATTACTGTCATTCACTACTTTTTGGTGTTATCAATCGCAGGTATGGAATTTAAACATGAATCATCGTCAAGTGGCGCTTGCGCCTGGGGATCTTTGGCTCGGAGCGAAAGAGACGGATGAACGTACCACCATTCAGACTTAATTGACTGGTTACGAACTCGGACCCTGCCGTAGGGACGTAACGTTACTTAACATCGACTTTCTAAAAATTCCAAATAGGTAGTTCTTCAGCAACTCTCTATGAACAACAATTTCCATCAATTCGAAAATATAATATATCTTGTTCTCTAAGTATTTTTATCGTTACGACTTTGACGTGTCTTATCGTTATGACTTTTAATTCATCCGTTAAATTCGTGACGTAGCTTGTAGGAAACTATTCAATACTATATATTTGTTAATAAACCTTATCAAACGTATTTTCGTTATCACGAAAATATCGAGCAAGTTCCATCACTACTGCTTTGGTATGTCAACGACAAAAACACGTAGTTGAAGAGTGGTGGGGGCTGGAGATTACAATCCTTAGAAAATGCAGCCGGCTTAAACACACACTGACTTCAGTAACACACACAAATTGGTAGACAAAAGGCCCTGGATAATAAGTCCTATTACGATAATATTACGATCTAGTTTGTTGACTGACTTCCGATTGCATACTACAGTTGACGCCACGATAACGTTTACGGATCCGTACGGTACGCTACGTAAAAGTATAGTAAAATAGTAAAACATAGAAAACAATATTTACTCTTTCAATATTACACATATGGATATTAATCAATATCTGTAAAATTGACCGAATACATATTGTTTACTTTATTTATGTATAGTAATATGTATAACTTATCTATAAATAATCATATGTATATGACATGAAAGTAAACAACGTTCGTTAAATTGAAAAAAAAAATTGGCATTTAAATAATTTAACAAACTTCTGATATCACTATAAACAAAATATATATGAAATTATAATAACTATTGTTTTAAAATATACTGAAAATATTAAGCGTATCCGAAGCAAAATACAAATATTGCGTAAAATAACACTATTACAAAACCTCCAAGTCCTTGTCCTCCAATTACGAAGTAAGCATTTATAATTAGAATATATGTATGTATGTTGTTGTTGATGAATAGGATACGAAGTAAACATGGCACGCATATGTGCGACATCAATGAAACAAGACTATTAACCTCAATTCAAATTATTTCAATGATGTTGTAAACAATTTCTATGATTGCCCTTCCAGGCGATGCGTGTCACACATCCGTTCGATAAGGGCTAACACAAGTTTAAATTCCAATCCACAACTTTTGACGCAAGTTGACAGTACGCACAGCAAACCACGTGCGATTAAACATATTATATAAACACGTCAGGAAATAAAAAAAATAACCCAACCCAGCCAAATATAAAAATTTAATCAAATACCAAACATGTACTTACTTGAAGACGGAACTGCATTTCCGCCTTCCCTCCCGCTCATGTTAACAAAAATATCTTAACTCGCACCACTAATATCACCTCTGCATACTATCCATCCTCCGCGTAAACAACGGGCACTTATTTTAGAACGAGTTCATTCGACGTTTAAGTTTTTTCTCTTTTCTCAAATACTCATCGACAACAAAAATTTAAAAGGTGCAGGAGAACAAACGCGCCTGCGCGCGAAGCGGCCAGCGACGCGTACGCAGGTCGACTGCATCGAAAATGAGTGGCAGCGGTGGAGAGTCGGCGCGCGGTGGTGCGGTCGGCCCTTCCCGGATATAGGCAAGCGAGTAGTTTTTAAAATAGAGAAGCTAACGGAACGTGTGCGCGGCCCGAAAGCGCCGGCTGCTTTACCCCAATCCAAAATGTGTCACTTGTCGGAGCGCACAGCGTTCACAACTCCGGCCGCTACAAGGGAGCGCCGTAGCTGGCCGCGCGCCGGCCGAGCCCGGCCGCCGACTGCACCGAACGCCCAACAATATTCTATGAACCTCACAAAAAACATGCCCGAAACGAAACGCCTATAAATTTAAAAACCCTCATAACAATTCAAAGTTCAGTATTTCCATGTTCTCGTCGTGCATCCTCATTCCCCTACTATCTCACGTCTTTTGACATATTAATTGTCATGAAACTTTATCACCTTTGCTCTAACCAATTTGTTACAGTAATGAACAATAACGTACATTGAGCTTTGACGCAAAACTTTTGGTCACGTACGTCCTCGTAACCGTGCAGTTGAAAATGTCAATAAAAATGTATGTATATTACACAATTTAATACATTTTATTAAAATTGTTATAAACTGCATCAATAACTTTTATGCATATAAAATAGTAATAAACATGTATAACATAATATAGTAATAAAATGAAAAATTATTACTTGACTGAAGAATGATTTTTTTTTAAATATGCTATATACTCGTAGTGTAGGATTCGCCATAAAATAAAACCTTTCTCAAATGAGCTCTCTCACCTGTGCACCTTAAATATGACGCCCATCTATCGACTGGCGACGTGCACTACAAACATGCCTTCGCCTAAACATTTAATACGATTCTCGCCACGTACGTTTACGATTGTTTATTTCAATACAATATAAAATTAAATATCTGATAAATTTTGTTACTTTTCAGTCAATACTGATTTTTACATACGCCCTACTCACTCCAGAGTCTTTCTTTCGGCCTTTCTCATGAGTTGCATAATAAGCTTTTACTTGTAGCTTATTATTGCTTGCGTTACAAGCCGACTACGTAAATTGTAAACCTGATGTTTTTCATCAGCCTGTACAGTCGAGGAAGACCCCTTCCCGAATTGTCACTTTAACGAACTCGTCTTCTGTATCTATTGTCACTGTCTAATCCAAAAATGATTATGCACCAACAGTGTACAACAATAGCTGCCCGACAAGAAATACGGGTTTTAAAGTTATTGTAACGCGATTGATTGTCACTTGTCACTTTCTCTGATCTTTCTACCCCTGGCAAACTAAGGGCTGGTTAGCAATTTAGTTCCTGTTATGCATTAATGTAACTTCAATAAAATTTTTCTCCGATTGTAAAAATTAAATCTTAAAGAAAATTGACAATAATGGCATAAACGAAAAACAATACCTATTCGTAATAACCATTGCAGTCTTAAATTTCCAATAGCAAATTTTAATATTTTAAAGATACTACTTACAACTTACAATATTTAATATAGATATTAACTTAATTCCTATCAGACTCAAATTTTATTTACGCGTAGTAATATTATACGCGTTACGGTTTAAGTATTCTATACGAATTAAAATCGATGAATCACTATTTAACTGGAAAAGATACATTTTTAGCAGTAACAAACAAACGGTGACCTATGACAAATTTAACAGCGATGACGAATAATTGACGATAATACATATACCTATTTAATTTGAATCACCCTACAAAAATTGCATCATTAATCACATTCTTTCTACCCTTTCATTGTTCTACTGCTGTACTTGGGTCTTGGCCAAACGGGTAATGGCAGACATCAGTACCTTAGAAACTTTATTAATTATAAGTATATTTTATCAAATATTGTCAGATATGCGCAGATTTTTGTTATGACGCATGTTAGGAGATATGCGCAGACGATGTTTTCATTTACTTTTATAGCAAGAGACATTTAAATGTTCAACTTATAAAGCGCATGTAACTTTGAAAGTGTCAAGATATGCATGTAGACAGTCGGAGTGGATAACTGAAATTAATTACATTAACCTTACGAAAGCTTTTTAAAAAAAACAACAGTATAAATACATTATACAAATAATTATAAAGCGACATCTGTAAGCGTGTCATGCACTTTTTCCATAGTTGTAGAGCAGTATGCATTAGTTTCAATATAAATCACTAGATGGCAGGTTAAAGCGCTACTCTGCTACCATCTGTGTTTCGTCACCTGCATTAACGTAATAGAATGCAAACATTGTATCATGGTGTGCGTTTTTTCAACCCTACGTTTTTAGTAAGTTTTATTTTGCAGATAGAGGCGGTACCGTTATATGGGTGGCGCTTAATTCGTACATAGGCGTGAAGTAGATTTTATTTTATTCAGAAATTTGGGGAATTTAATGAATGAACTAAATATAGTTATGCATACAAAATAATCTATACTAATAATATAAAGCTGAAGAGTTTGTTTTATTGTTTGAACGCGCTAATGTCAGGAAATATTGGTCCGATTTGAAAAAATATTTCAGCGTTGGATAGCTCATTTATCGAGGAAGACTATAGCCTATATAACATCACGATAAGATGAATAGGAGAGGAACAGCAATAAAAAATATTGCGACAACGGCAAAATCATTTATATGGCAAAGCAACGTTT
>DWQT01000713.1:0-20394 GCA_018244895.1 Myscelus amystis hages | reverse complement strand
GTTTCGACACGGCTGCGATGCGCAGTGGTCCTCGTGGGAACATTCGGCGCCTGTGGACAATGTATGGGAAATCAACATTTTGAATTTACAGAGAACACAACAATATTGGAAGTATTTCAACTGCAAAGGTTCCTTTAAGGCAGGCGACGATTTAACAACTCCTCTGATATTGCAAGTATCTACAGACAACGGTAAAGATTAACCGTGTAGGCCGTCTGCCTCTTTGCCATACTTTGAAATATATGTACGGTTGCAGTAACTAAAAATTGTTAACTATGTTACCTACCTCCCCAATACTGACTCCTCTCCAATAAAACGAACCCAACAAGTTTGATAATACGCTTACATTACCATAAAGGACTATTTTTAGAAAAAAATATTTTTGTCATAAATTAGGAGATTTACGTGACCAAATAACTCTTTCCCACGTCTATTTGACGTCGTCTAAGATTACTTTGCCAACTGGTTTAAATCTAAAACGCGTTTCAATTTACAAAAATGTCTAAAAATCCCAAAACCATGACGAGGAAGTTGTAGCTTTCCCATGATTTATAATTCAAAAATTAATTAACGGACGTGCGAAATGTTTGAATACGTTCGGTCCGCACAACAAAATCGACCGCTGGCACACAATCAATGTGATTCATTATGACACTCCGTTTAAGATTGACGACACCGATCGACTGTTATAAAATATACCACACTCATATCTATCACTGATACACAGTTTAATAGTGTTCTATTAGCCCGGTCGTTGGCCTCTCGCCAATAAACTATATACCAGATTAACACAATATAAGAGCTATAAACACAAGCACCGCTACTGGGTGATTGGTTTGCGGGGTGCGTTAATGGATACCTATAAACCTCGAATTAATACGGCATGTTTCATAAGTATTAACAATGTATCGTGTACAATCGAACAGTTAATTCCTATCAATCAAACCCAATTGATAGCGTCGTTACATCCACTACAATTAAATTCGTACTGGAGAACTGGTAAAAATGCATTAATGTTTACCTAACAAATGCTTAAGCCTTCGCGTAATGTCGCTTTATTATAAAAATAAAATCAAGTGGTAAAATATTTTGACAACGCTATGACTTTACACATTGTAACAACCAATTCGTATAAAGGCAGATACTTCCGATTTCCATTATGTTCGTGCTTGAAAACTTTCCTTCACCGCTTCAGCATGCATGCTCAATTACTAAATTTCTTTTAATCTAGTCATCTTTTGAGTTGTATCAGATTTATACAGACGCATGACAAGATGTATATCTTTCGAACCTAAAATTCACCCTATACTATCGTTTTCTACATCACCTAACCAATAAGCGATCCTTTTTTAATCCTGGTTATCCTCTTACACACCATATCTTTCTCTTAACACGTCGTTTTCTAAGATTTCTACTATTTCCATCTCAATCACACTGCAATCAACATTTATTTTATTATTTAATTCGTTCATTGGTTACGTAGCGTTCTTGTTAAGCGTGTAAATGATTTATGAGTTTGCATCGGATAATAAACGTTTTAACTTTACTATATTTATATTATCTACTAGAATACCCTTCGCTTCGTCACTTCCTTGTGTAGTCATGGTGAAACACTCTGGTTCTATTTCTACTGCTATCTCATGAGTATTTAATTCTATTTTCGAACCATTTCGCACAAGCATATATTAAGTACAGTAACTTCAATCAAAACAGGAATTATAATAGGATATCACATTTATAATGGCTTCGAAATGAAAAGCTTAAAGCAGCTCTTATGAGTTCTGTTTCAATAATGAACATAGAATGTTATGCGTTAAGAGTTTTACTGCTGAGCAAGATTAATTTTAATAACCATCTAATCTTATATATTCTCTATTTAAGCCACTTAATACTGTGGTATGGCTAATCCGCTTTTACGTCTATCGGAAATCGAAAAGCCAAGATTCTTTTTGGATCTATATATTCACTGCCTTCCACGCATTTTTAATTTAAGTGCTTATTTTGCAAATTGGTATCTACAAATTGTTTGTTCCCTTTCTCATCTCATCGTCGTTTTAATATATATTTAGTATAATCGTTATAAAACGCCAAGATTAGTGAATGTACAGTTAGACAATTTAATTAAAATCCAAAACTGGATTTTAACCAATGCCCAACTTCCCACGCAGTGATTATAATTTTCAAAGTAACATAATTCATACAAATGAGTAGTTATTAGATATGTGTTCCAAAAATTATACATATCATCACGTTTAAAGATAAACGAACCCGTAACTAAACAGTACACATACATAGCAAAAGCTGAGACCAGCATACATTCCTGAGCAGAGTTGACGAATGAGGAATAAACACTTGAGGTCTGTGAAAATATACGTGTACCTTAATGCGCTCTGCATACCCCATCAGAAACTAAGCGTGATGGTATAATAACAACGGCAATATTTGCGCTTATAGAAACGGAAATCCGATTTATCGGCATTCAATTGTAGTTTGGTTTTAAACCTGGCAGCTGATGCTTAAATTTGTTTGGGAAATGTAATAACGAACAAAGGCAAATTTACGAAGCAAATTGCTGTTATGATGGAATATGTAGAAGTATCAGAGGGGTACTGAACGAAGATCAGATCAAGAGTCCAAAAGACTTGTACCTATGACAATGATGAAATAGATGAAAATACTTTGTTAACAGCAACGCCGATGGTAAATCAACCAGCACGCATTCTAGGAAATAAGCGTGACTATAATTTATGTAACACCATACTCGGTATAATTGCGGCATCAATAAGATTATGTTGGTTGCCATAAAAAGCTTCTGTTTGTTCAATGAGCGACCGCGAGATCTGTCGCAATGCGCTCGCATACCAAATTTGTCACCAATTCAATTGGAATGCTTAGCTGACTAATCGACGTGCGCGAAACGACATGAGGAATTCGGTTTGATTAGCCGGAATAAGCTCAATTAACGTACTAGACAGTGTTCCAATCTTGCACCCGTCACGCAATGTTATGGCAGATTTATGAACACTAATTATTATACATAAAGCAAACACTGGAGAAACAGTGATGGTCTAGCGGTTTAGTAATCAGCCTTCCATTCCCGTGATTTGCGGTTTAAATTCCGGCAAACCCGATTATGATTACAGTTACACGGTTACCCTGTATAGTTTTAGGGACATCAAAATTTTATCACTTACATTTATACTATTCGAGAACTTTATTTGAGGTGTGTTAAATCTTCCAATTAACAGTTTACCGAAATCAATTTGAAAGGAAATCCGGATACAAGCGCGAAAACATAAAAGGATGGAAGGAAAGAAGAGGAAGCAATGGTTTCAGTAACACTCAAAATTCGGTAACATGGCAATTATGAAATCATCGATTTCACAACGCAGCGTATCACTTCATATGGTTTCCAATATCCAATTAAGGCTCCGGTTCAAAGGTACACATCGAATTCATTGCGCATCTGCTGCGTTTATTGACATCCAATGGAGTTTAAAAAGTTTTATCTCGTTTTATTACGACCAAATGCAGTTCCATTAGTTACGACGCTCCGTGAAGCCGCGGCGACACATATTGCTATTTATGCTCCATTAATATTTGTACAGTTGCGTGCGGCGCGTCAATGACAAATCTGGCAACTGAATCTCGGCCCAAACGAGCCACTAAACGTATGTAGCCACTGAGTTCTTTGGGCCGTGTGCGTCGAACCTCGCTACCGGACATAACAGAACGGCTTATCAACATTTATAATTGTATTCGTCGCTTTGTGTAGGAAATTGGAAATGTTCTCGCTTTCTCACTTCCGCCTCATCAAGTTTCAACTGCAATCGATGAATTACACGAGAACAGACGTCTTTAACCCTTGTACAAGTGATACGAGTGAAACGAAGATGCAAATGGCCGCCACAAACATGGACTTGACCAGCACAAAAAGCGGTTTCCGAACGTTCTAAAAGGGAATGAAAATTTTTAACAGAAAAGCGAAACGAATTAAAATCGTTTCATTTGATTCGTAAGTAAGTAGTGATTGTGGTGCGTTAAAGATGGCGGCGGTTGACGCGGGCGTTTTTGTGCTGCCTGCTTATGGCGACGAGATTGAATACGCTGAGCGTGAAGGAAACGAAGCGAAGCGATTTATGACGATATCGACATTTAAAATTATATAAAGAAATAATATGTCATAAATACTTCGCGTGTTCAAGTCACTGTGACTGATGCGATAATAGATAAAACACATTACACATCGCTTAAAATAAAAATCGAACTATTATAGATAAAAACACGTCTTAAAGAAGCTGTTGTCTTTGATGAAAGGAGAAAAGACGAGAGATAAATTTATCAGATTAGTACGAAATACAAATCCTTATTTCTGCCTACGCTAAGAAAATACGCGTGACAATACACAAATTTAGCTTACACTTATCACATATTTTTCTTGAGTGAGAATCGAACCAGTTCCGATTTAGCGGTCAGGTCAAATATAGCATGCGATTGTTCAACTTCAGCGTGCGAAAAGGCCACCGGCTCGGAGACTGTCTCTCACCATTATCGGCTAAGGAGTGTCCGACACCGCCCCGCCAGAGACACTCGCTCTATTGCGCAACGCCAATTATACGGCTAGATTTATATCAGTGTACGACACCAATCGCGGCTTCCTCTGATTAAGACTTGTTAAATTTAATTTAATCGTCCCGAAATAATTGACGTTTAATTGTTCGCTATGTATTTGACTTTCTCTTCTAATTTTATTAAAGTTCTAGAATACTTTTATACCGGATTAAATAATAATATAAACTTGTACACGGTAAAACTATGGATAGAACTAATAATTCTGTAAGATCTTGAAATGTGCCCATATTTGTGCAGATAACTGTCTTGGTTTTTAGTCTTTAGTCTTTGTCGGATGTATTCTGACCTTAGTCACCCATGGGATTTCCATGTCATCTATCCATCTAGTGACTAATAATTATAAGGTTAAGACAATGGCAACACCATAGCAGTCGCCAATGGTTAGCCGGACTCAATACAACGCTGATAACGTGTACAAATTTACGTAAAAACCGGATTTAATAAGAAAACAGACTTGCCTACGGCCGTATTCAGTGAGCAAAGACCGCGCAACCATGTAGGGTGGCCATGAATGGCGGAGAATAGCCGAGACCACCATCGCTGGGACGGGACTCGCGGGAAGCTCCATTCCGTTCACACAAAACCGGAACACGACGGAACACTTATGACGGCCCGTTACATGTACACTAAACGCGCGTTGACCACGATTCCCTCCATTCACACGGACTATCAATGAGTGGACGTGTTCACGTATGCTTTGGGCCCGGAGACGAAAATTGAAAGCCGTATTTTTAATCAGCCGAGACGCCGATGTCAAACACGCCGACGGTTCCGGTTGACCGCGCACGCAACGCTGTGTTGGCGACACGTCGAAAACCGATCGAAATTGTATGTATAGTTACAACGTATCAATTAGATCGACTAATTAGTGAATTCTAAAGCGGAAAAGGTCTATTTATTTGTACCTGGCTTATTGGTTTTACGAGAAATCCTAATAAACGTACAGAACAGTTACTGTTGCACATAAATCAATAGTAATAAATAATAATGCTCCAGTAATCAATGAGAAATGAAAACTACACTCAAATCAATATCTATCATTGACGTTTTGTAACAAACAGAGTTTAGCAACAAGCGCGATACAATAAATTGAGATAGATCGAAGATATGGAGGTTTGTTGCTCAACATATATATTTCATGAACGGTTCAAATTAAACCAAACATAAATATCGGTTTTAGCTCGCAAATCCGACGGCTGTTAGATATTAATACTGCCATTAATTACAATCGCGTCTGTCGGTTCCGTACAATAATCCTTGTATCTAATAGAACAAACAAACACCTGCTAACATTACTCATCAGAATGCAGCGATTGCCGATTCACCTAATATAGCATAACGTGTTGTATTAACAAAAGAATATATCAAACAAGGTATAAACGGTAGATGACGAGATCACAACCACTTGCATATCTGATAGAATAACTCTCAATCGTTAGAGGAATGAAATTGTTCTGTGGAACGATTTAAATTTTCAAATTCCGAACGGTATTTCTGCGGATATTGAAATAACTGCCAACAAATAAATAATGGATAGTGAAAAATAACTAAAGCGAAATACTTATAAGAAAAATCTCTTTTCAATAAACGATTTTTTATAATCATTTGCAGCATCTGCAGTGTGTGCGTATTCTATGCAAATAAATTACGTTATTATGCCCGTATTGTACGGTGTGTTCTTAAGTATGAATGATCAAGGTCAAAATGGGCAACCGACCTGTGTATCCCGGGGGACAGTCGCACTCGAAGGTGTGCAGCGAGGTGAGCCGGCAGGTGGCGCCGTTGAGGCAGGGCGCGGAGTCGCAGGCGGCGGGCACGCGGATCTCGCACAGGGACGCGCTGAAGCCGAGCGGGCAGTCGCAGGCGAAGGACGGCGGCGCGCCCCCCGGCCCGGGCCGCACGCGGCACGAGCCCCCGTTCTGGCAGCGCGGGCTCGACTCGCTGTGGCACGGGTTGAGATGCTGACAGAACTCGCCCGCGTACCGAGACGTGCAGCTAGAACAAATTTACATTTATTAGTCCTTTGTTTCAATACCGCATAACAATTACCACGTAATATAAATTGGAAACTAACAATAAATTAGGGAACATCGGTAACTTTTCCGTTACCGTTCCAAATTCCTTTATATTTTTGAGAGAATTTCTAAACACGTTTAGAGCGCAAACGCTTCCGTGATCTAAATATAGTGAATGATTTGCAACAATTAGATTTGACAAATAGAACAATTATTAAAAGTAAAATAATCCCACGTAACCTATAATTCTTAAAACAATTAATACTGAACGCATATTGCTCTTCCAATACTCTTAATTGAACAATAATATATAATTATTTCGCAATAAAATCGCAGGCTACATGCAAACGACGGCGAGTGTACGATCGGTGGGTAGGTGAGCCGTATCGCGCCCCGGGCCGGACGTCGCCAATAAATAACGCAGATAGGTCGCGACACGGCCACGTGACGGGCGCCCGCGCACATACCTACGTAGCATCTATCCACTGGGTACGTACGGTAACATTGCGCTGCGAAACTAATAACGAGCTTGAGGAGCAACTTAAAATATGTGTAGACTGTAGATACACCCAAACATACTTGGCACGTAAGTAGAAAAGAAAAAATCGCACCACGTACATAAATAATCAGTGGATAAAATACCGAAAATAATGAACTAACGAACACGATAAATCCGATAGTGATTAATTGAAGGTACATTCGATAAAAATTCGTTTTCGCAGTTACAGAAGTCGGAAGCGAAACGCTGACCGCCACGATTGATGCGGCATGAAGATGAAAGCGTCTCCGCGTACGGACAGAAACGCATGAGTTTCCAAATACAAAAGACATTCACATGTCAATCAAGCGAGAAATATATCGATCAGCCTTTCACGTCGCACAACCGACGAAGCCAACGGACTGGTCCGTATCGCCTAAATAAACAAACGAAACATAACCAATAGCGTGTATTAATAAAAATGTGATTCAAATAAAATTATGGATCATCTAATATCGTATAATCAAATATGACACCATTAACATCCATACAAATTCTCTATTCGTGTGACTTTTAGTCCACTCACATCCACCCACGCATATTAATATCGACGCAACGAAGTCAATTTCATTTATTATCTCGCCTAATATTGTTCCACCATAGGTGTTTGTGGGAAAATAATCAATGGAAAAGCAATCTAATGTATTCATGAACTGGCACTGTCCGACATATAATGTATTTACTCCGATAAGAAATTAACATTTTCTTCAACTTACGACATGCATTCGTTGATAATACCAGTTACGTCATACGAGATTGTCAACGCGAAGACAACCAGACACCCCTGTGGTGTAATGCAATATTTAAACGCTGAGTTTGAATTCTCGCAAACAACAATGAACTCATTGAATGTAGCCAAGATTCAAGTTGAAACGAACCTGTATTTTGTGAGGCGTGGGAGGCCTCACGATTCAAGTTCCCTGCTCACACCCACGCACTGACCTCAGATTGAAGAGAGGTGGATGCACTTATGCACCATGATAAATTCACCATATTTTATTGCGAACCTTTGTAGTTGCTAGCGCGGACGAGCGCAGTAAATCAATGTATTACATAGGCCCGCTAGAGTGTCGGATTTTGATAAACAAACCTCGTAATGAAGTTCACGAGTTCGGTGAGAGACGCGAGGACTACCGACCGGTTAATTGCCTCGTAACAAGAACACAATATGGGAACGTCGCAAAAAGATGACACCGCGCGGCTACCTGCTCGCCGGCGCGCGATTATCTTTCAAAATAATAAGCGGCCGCGAAAACTGGCCTTTGTTCGCTGGATGAAAGCGATTTTCTAGAAGCTAAATCTTCATTAGGGCGCGCCCGATAAATTATTGTTGGACCTATCGGCGATCTAATTGCTGCGTTTTGTTGAAAAAGCGACGCTGCTTGACACGAAGACGACACAGTGTTGTGGGGGACCGTGGGTGTGTTCTGGGCGTGTTTGCCGCAGTGCTCGTCGTCTAGAAAGGGGATCTGGCGGGGCCAGTGTAGGCCAATAATTTATTTGCGCCGACAGGAGATCTCGTGTCGTCGAGCGCGGGTAAGGCGCTCGCAATAAATATATAGTGTTGCGTTGTGTTGTCGGTTATTCGATATTCTGTAACGTTTGTGAACTTTTACTGCGCTATTGAGAACATCTCACAACAACAGAACGTCCATTAGTTAAATCTCTAATACCTACATTATGTTTGCACGATTGCATTGACTTTGCTCAACACTGTGTAAGCTATACGAAGAAACATTGTTTGAATTTTTCTACTTAAAAATGTTCATTGAAATTTGATTCCATCGAAATCATTTTCAAGATTGCATGCGAAGTAAATGTAATAACGGAACTACCAAAGAATGAAAGTGTAATAGGATAAATAAATTAAAAGTGTAACAGAATATCTTCATTCATAGAAATGTGACTAAGTCGAGACACCGTTTATATGCAGACATGGAAATATAAAAACAATGAAGTTTTAAATCGTATAATATACTAGGTGGTATTAACTTCAGGAACATTATATTACTTGAACTGCGCAAAAGCGTCAGTAGACAAAGGCTCGCGTCGTTGGTAGAAGCGCGCGGCATGTCAACGTTTATCTGATGACACTGCGTGCGCGCACACGATACGCATGCGTCTGCTACGACACACGCTATCGCCACGCTCCATCGCGCCGCGTCGCGATGCAACAGAAGAATTAGACAATCAAATAATTCCTACAGACGTATACGAAGAAACTCTTGGCTATTTGCACGAATGATTAGTATTAAATAGCAGTATGAAAAGTAATAATTTAAAACCACAGGTACAAAATGCAGGAACACCACATAACACTTTTTGTACTCGTACAATAGGTATTGAAATTAAAGCAAAAAATATACAACGAACCCAAATTTAAGTTGAAACTGATACAAGTTCATTTAGAAATGAAAAGGTAAAAATGTAAAATAGCATATTTCCATTTCGTAATGCTCACGTTGAAAGAACAGAGCCAAAACTTTTAACACCCACAAGACGCGAGGCAAACACGACGTTGGAAATTTAATGTGTTTGTAAACAATGTACGCCGTTGTCTCGACCCGAGCGCGTCTTGTTTATGGTAAATACAAAAACACTTTGTTATCGATTACAATGGTTCGAATGAATATGGATCCGAAAACCACGTGGCCAGCGCAATTGACTGTACTTGGGTATCATTGAGCAGGAGAATAAAACGTGTAATCAATTACATTTATATAGATAACGGTGACCGAGAATGAAAACATTGTCGTAGATAGTGATGATAGATAAGATTATCTTGATCAATGGTGTGATTTGACGGGTTATATTTTGTTCATAGTATGGAGATTTTTTTTTAAATTATTACAATCGTCCGCATCGATCTTAAATTAAGGTTATCGATCACATACGGTTTCTTCAGTGGATGCATAAACAGCGGCGAGATAACATCTTACAGGATAGTCCGTTATCCCATGGGAAGACTTACGACACGGTTTTTGTGAACGGATCCTACTTTTTGTGGCAGCAGGCGGCCGATGTCATCCAAACCAGTCTAGTTCCTGTCCGTTAAGACTAGTACACACTTTCCTATCCGATGCTGCACAGTTCATGTAGTACGAAAGGAATCGATTAGTACCAAGTTACGTACGATCTCTTAGACACAGAACGATGAATCGTCGGCTACAAAGAAATTTCAAAATAATGCATTTTTCCCGTATTTATATTAAAATCTGGTGCGTGCAAATTAAAATGAAAAATCCAATAACTTTAACATGAAAATGAAAACATCAACAATCCATACAATCCTAGATCATGAAATACTAACGAAACGTTGATTCATCATATCATATGTGAGACATCAGGATGGTGCATAAGTAGCTTTAGTAGTACGCACAGTATGGGCGTGTGCAGTTACACGCTCCTTAAAAGGAGTTAAAAAAGGGCAATGCACTTTATGCTACACCAATAACTGCAGATCGGTTTCCTGTTAGTTAGCAGATCGACTCGTCTTTGGTTCATTTGCTCTAAATTCTAGCCCTTTTACATCGGCATCATTAAGCACTGTAAGGAAATGGACATACATGTCTCGACTACATGTAGAGTCGTTGGTATCAATCAATTCAAACTGCTTTGATGATTTACTTTAAGTTACCCGTATTTTACTGTCCAATACATTTCACTTACACTCTTTGTAGTCTCGGCAATCTACACTGAAGCATCGCTAGAGGCTTGAGAATTAAATGCTTTCCATCTATCTGTATTGCAGAATAATTGTCATCCATTCTTGAGAAAATGGCAGCAATATTATCATATCTCATAACTTCTCTAAGCACAGCTACGTTATTAGCATAGACAAATAGAAATAAAGCAAACGGATTTCTAGAAGCTTCTCGATCCAATAGCCACGTTAACACAGTCACAAAGATAAACTTAGAAACATAACGACAACGAGATACACCTAGCAACCATAGCTCATAGCTTGTCAGAAATCGAAAAGGGCTTTTACGAGTCAACAGATATTGCAGTTACAATTCTAAACCGTTTCTTGGACATATTGAAATCGTTACAATAAAGTGTAGATTATATCAACTTCAGGACCACAATTTATTTTCACATAACGGTTTAATTTCCGCTTTTCCACAAGCTATTGAACACGGATAGATTTTTCTAAACTATTCATAGGCTATAAAACTATATGTTTTAAATTCTCTTATATCTAAATCCTTAACAGGATTTATTAAAACAATATTTAGAAAATCAATGACTCATCGATATACAAATAAAGGCAGCATGAGCTGTGCAGGAACCAAATATTCCTTTAATCCACGTGGGCGAGACGCCCGAAGCTACTATTCAATAAATACCAGTGTCCATTTTGCTTTTATTTTCGTCTCTATGCTTTGTATGCAGATTTTATGCGAGCAGTCGCTGTTCCACCGCTAGAATATCTTCAGTAGCTTATTTTGTTTTGAAAATATAAATAGCAACGTCTCTGTCCAATGGCGCTCCTTTTTGTTTCATAAATAGATAGGCTAGAAATGGAGGATCGATTTTTAAATTTTCGAAATATTTAGAATCGGGTATAACGTTAACTCCTTTACTAGGTAAACGTCTATGTCGATTTGGGATTCAGTATGAAATTAGGGTTCTTCAAAAATAACGATAATTAGTAAGTGTCAACAATTACACGCAACAATGGGTGCGAAAGGTACCATGGTCCTTCGAGCTGGACTTCCCACTACCTGTAAATCTTTCAGATAACGCCCGAAGACAGCGACGATAAGGGCTCACGAACCAAGTAATTGACGTTATAAGAAAAGCTGAGGACTTTTACTCTTTATAACCTAGGTTTATGAGACTGTCCTAGAGCATAAAGATGATAATAAAACTGATAAAGTCAACCGCGCGTGGGAGGCTTCGATATCAAACAACAGTGTAATAAATAAGAAAGTACACGTTGTAGAAAATAAAATGGAAAATAATGTCACTATTTCTTGGATGATAACAAAACATGTATCTAATCGTTTCAGTGACCGGCAGGGAGAAATGTCAATTAACAAGCATTTTGAGAATAATCAATTCAAAATATACACAAAATGATATCGGTCACTGGTATTGATGTAACATAAGTAATAAATAATAATACAATTTAGTGTTAACAATATATATTTGTAACATTACTGTGTGGTATATACTTAGGTATAATTAAGGCAGTGCATCATGAAGCTGGAAGCGCAACTAGACCACAACAGTTGAGATCTGTCGTTTTGCGATTGGGCGAGTCCGGTGCGCAGGCGCAGCACAATTTACCGGAGGCGGGGCCACGGTAGCTGGTGGGGAACGAGAGCGCTAGTGTAACCAACGTTAGATTGATTCTAGGGTAAATCTAGATTCCTGCCGTCACAAATGTCGGCCATAAAAAAAATACCCACTGTACAAATTTGGGACACTCCCGTATGAATAGAATTGGTCAATGAAAATGGAATTGGTTTTCAAAGATTTTTATCATTAATATGAATCGCATAAAAATGTAATATCTTACTACATACAACGAAATAATATGTTAGATGTTAATGACACTCATCTAAGTTGCCGATCATTATGCGCGGGAAATCAACATGTCCTGCGAATTTCACTTCAGTAGGCAGCTCTGGTAACTGCCGATAACTTTGACCCGCGGGTTATCTCGCCGTGTACTATTTCAATGTATAGGGCGGCCAGGAAGCCTGTAATTCACTAAGTGCATACTAAAGTTTTGTTGGATAGTAGCTAGTGGTAACGGTCAGGGCTTCTTCGCAATAAGTAAAGATAGGGAATGGTTGGTTTGTTGAATTACACGTTTGTATAACACTGATCTGATTTCTAAATCTGATCACAAAAATGACGGTAAAGTTATGAAGAAAAAGAATTAAAAGAAAATAAATGCAAAAAAGCTTGCAGAAACATTGTTCCTACGCGTAATGTTAGTGTAAAACAAAGTATTAAAACATGAAGATTCAATATGGTACCGATAATGCAGGTTAAAAACAATATCGTGTTAAGGGTGAACAAAAGAAAAGCTCAAACAACAGAACGCACTTAAGCTCCCGCAAGGCAACCTGTTAGCACCGCAACTCTTTAAAGTGTATCGGTTTCAATTTATCGGTATTTATTAGCTTCTGTAAGATCACCACCGTCGGCCGAGTTTCAGTTTTATATTCCGCGCAACAATGAAAGGATGCGCTCATCTTACAATGCGTATAAATGCTGTTGATCAATTTCAAATTTACGGATGACTTGGAAATTTTCAAAAATTATATTAAATATAAAAATATCCTAATAATAAATGATAAACACAAAAAATATGTATTACTAGATCTAGAGATTATGAATATAGAAAAACTTCATTCCGATATTATTCAATGTAAAATATTTTCCTCATAGAAAGCGTATTTACATGCCAAGGTTCAAGAACCAATTTGAAATCCACATAACTTATATCCGATGGAATGGAGCGAAGGTAATATCAAGTTATAGGAACGCATAGCCCGAGGACAAACAATAAGAAACTTCATAACGGCTCGGACTAAAATAAACCTAGAACTCTGCCAATTACACAACTCTAGGAATTGATACTAAAAATATAATACACAGGATCGACAGAGCTCAAATTGAATGTTAAAAAGTAAATAATAGGACATTAACTGTATAATGTACGATCAGATTATGTTATTTAAGAAATGTCATAAACATAATATAATGCATGAAGAAAACATTACTATATATTTGGAATAACAAACATAATTAAATTATCAAAATTAGCCTATGAATACTTTTGCAGCAAATGGAAAAAAAAATAGTAATAGACAAACATATAGTTATACAGTCATAGTTTCAAAGGAAAAAGAGAATATACAAAAATAAGCTCCTATCACTCCCGGGTACTTTGAAAGATTTACAAGAAGCTATAAATGGAGTACGGCCGTAAAAGAAAATTTAATTCAATAGAATAAATTGTAAGTCCCTACACGTTTGAAGACAGAGATTCAACAAAAAAAAGCAAGAAATACAGAAAAGTAAATTTATGATCGGCTAAGTTTTTCTTAGGCACGTCTATTTGTGACTGAACAAAAATTAACGTAAGCCCAGCAGTGATATAGAATAGTTAAGAAGAATATAAAAGTACAGATGGCTCGTAAAAAATTGAACTCTAATGCTATATAATTATGTTCTATAGTGGACTAACCACTGATGTCAAAGGCTCAAATGCCTTAAATAAGGGTGAAGGTATCACAAGGTAAACAACCTCTTTTGTTATAAAGCGTATAATTGTCTTTATCTAGATAGATGACAATCGAGGACATCAAAGGGGAGGCACTGCGAATGTAAAGCAACGAGTGAACATTTAAAGAACAAAATGGAAACCTGCTAAGCAAATCACGGGGCATCGGTTGCATAGTAAAACCGGTAATCAAGGTTCAATCGTGCGAGAAGCGCGTTATCGGGCGGATCGGGCGGGCGGTTTTGGAGAAAGGAACCGAGCCACACCGAGAGCCGAGGTGGGCAAAAACGTTTGATTTGTTAAATAATGCACAATACGCGCGCGTCAGTATCACCGCACGCGTCCGCCCGGCCGTTCCCACGATCACGCACACATGCGCGCGCGCAGCGCACAGCCGCACCCGCGCGCGCTCGCGCACCGCCATAGAGTAGAACGCCGAGTGGAATTTACGTTCGGTTTGTTGTGCGTTCTGCCTAGTTTTTAATACAAACAAGCAGCGATGAGAAGTATATCGATGTAGTGTGACGCATCGGTAAGAACCAGCGTAACATAATTCTACATAAACTTGACGAGAACAATTGTAAAGTCGTAATTACAACAGAATTAATAATTGAACGTATTTCACACGATCCAGATACACACAGTGAAGTAATAATTAGATTAAGATACCAACAAGAACTAACAGTAATACAATTAATATGTATAGGTATTAAACGACTCAAAAATGTTACGTACACAACTGGGAAAACAAGTGCTTCCGCTTTAATTAATCATGATCCAGCTTAACATAACGATTCGATTAAGTCAGACAGTGACTCAATATCCTGGCCAAGAATTATGGTCCCACAGTTTTTTTCGCAACGTCTGCAATACTGTACTCTCAATTTTAAGTCGATCATAAAAAGCGAGACTGAGATACATGGATCGATATGAAAATACGAAAACAATGATGTAACTTTAGCAACATAACATAAATTATTATGGGAAATAGCTCAACATTTTGTAACAAATTGTAAAACAGTAGGATCAATCAAAGTTACCAGTTCTTTATATGACACTCTTAGACAATCATCAATTAAAGAAGGCAATGATAGGACAGCGAAAACTATATAGAAGGAAGATATTGCGAAGTCCTGAACGTCCCACAGATTGATGTGCGCAACCCGCACATCTACATCCGCCGCTCATCGAGAGCGTCTGCCAGCGAGACGGGACCCACCGAATTTAATCGCCGAGGTGAACCGCGACACTGACGATGCACGAATCATTCACAACATAAATACAGAACAATGGCGTGCTCGTTTGAAATTCGACGATTTCAATTCAATTGTGCGAGATCATTTCATCCGACATGATCAGTTCATCCGCGGAGCGAATTGTGATATGATTTATACAAACACGACGAAACCGGTTGACGGTTTTAAATTTGAATTTAATTTCAAACGCGAATGTAATTCGAATATAAACAATGGACACCATGTCACACGTATGCCCGTGTCACACGTATGCAATAGGAGCCCATAAACACCGTGTAACTGGAGATATAGTTGTAGCTACAAAAGTGACTACGACAATAAAACCTCGTGACATTACTTGGATATCTGACAATAATAGAGTTTTACTAGGTACAGTAGGTATGGAAACGACGTACCGGGCGTCGTCGCGTGAAGTTCGGCGCGCAAGCACGTCGAACGTTCCGTGTGCCGTAATGATAATGAGATAGACGGCATCGCGTTACGTTTTATTATAATCTGACGGGTACATAAAGGCGTTTTCGCTGGAAGGTTTTTGTTCTTACGGACGTCTCGTGGGACTTCGGTCAGTTGAAATTAACGGGATTTCGTAGAGTTGTCTCGAAATGAGTCACGCTTCAATGTGGTATACTTAGATGAAAAATCAAAGTACGTTATCATATTGTAGTGTCGTGCGTCTTTCATAAATAAATTAAGTACTATATGATATATGTAATAAATGTTTATTTAGCGATGTAATTTCCAATGAAACCTTTGAAAAGTTACATATATTTATTTCGAACCTTATTCATTTTCATTTATATATTAAATTAAAGTATGACCAGACCCAAATGAAAGGTGAGTTCTAAACAATGCGTATCTTTACACCTACCGCCGAATTGAGAGAGCGTTTATCTTCAAGAGTATTCATCTATTATGTCCTGAGAGAGGCTTTTGTATTGCAGACCTGGACAGGACAATATGAAATTATTATCTACGCTCAAGATCGGGTTACGCACACGTGCAGAGACGCCCGCGCACCCGTAGCAACACATGCGCTGGAAGCTGGAAGGCGTATGCCATTTGAGGGACGTTCGGTTTTTGTGGCTTACAAAAATTCACTTGTATATATTTTATCTAGTCTTACAAGACCCCATTGGTCAGTACCCGTCCTATTCGTTGGGGACAGCTAAAATCGTGTCATACAAAACAACAGAAGTATAAAAAACTAAAAATGTATGTCACAGATACTAAGAAATTCTTTGTAAAACAAATAGATCATACCTAACTCACAGTCAACGATAAAATTTTATAAATTTCTGTTTTGGGTGTACATATGTGAACGCGCATAGGAATATTATGTACAGCGACCATGAATACAAAACGATAGAATTTCCATGGCGTCGGTCGTTGAAATCGACGAGTAAATCATAATATCATATAGTACGAAATCAGTTACAGGCGATGAATATGATACGTTTTAAAAAAAAGGCATTAGCGTTAACCGGAGTGTTTAACATAAATGAAGCAGTGAGCGAGATTAATGAAACCACTTAGCGGTCGCAGGGCCGCAGCCGAGCTTAAGATGTGCCTCCGGTGGTCCGCGATGCGAGATAGCTCCATGACTAACTATTATTATCTTCGCGAGCAACGTTGCTGAATTGAATAAAAACAAAAAAAAACGCTAAAATTTCCAATACAACATTATTGAAATACGAAAAAGTAAACTTATAATTTCAAAAAACATGTTAAACATAAGTCTGACATTTATAAAAGTATACAAACGTATCAAATTTGAAAACCACGTACGCTGCAAATCATAAACACGAAAAGGAGTTGCGCAATTTGTCATAACGGGTGTAGAAAAAGCAATCGATGGGTCGAAACGATATTTAAACGACGATATAGTACTGAATCGAAATGCGCTAAGCCAAAAGACCAGCACCCGTACTGGAGTTATCGGCGTGCCCGATCACCATAAATATTAAGAGGGGCGTGATCATGTCATGCTGCACTCACCCGATGAATATGTAACAATGGTTTTGTTTTTAGCCTTTTTAATTACAGTGCGAACGGCGGCCGGGGTCTCTGTTCTCAGAGCCGTGTATGGCGGCGAGCACATGTTAGCAATTACGCCGCGAGCCCGATAGGAGACGAGCGTTCGATTCGCCGTACGTGATAGTGTGACAAACGCACGGCGAACGCGTCGGCGTCGGCGGCTCGCGCTCCGCCGGCCCATAAATCTGAGAGCCAGCCGGAGAGGACGCGCGTAGCCCTTTATTATACCCAGACATGATTGGCCTCGGGCGCTCGCCGAACAAAACGAGCGCGCGCTTAGTAACGAGCGCGACCGCCTCGTATCTCTGCGACTTTCGAAGTGAACAGGTTTTTGCCTTTTTTGGGACGCCTCTCCTCCGATTACCGGCAGGTTCAAGGTTGGAACGGACGCCGAACGTGAAAATAATCGTGACCCATAAGCGTACACTATGAGTGTCGCACGTAAATCGGCGAAATATTTGTCTCGTAACCGAACTCGAAGGCATAAACACGCGAGTTGTTCGGATACGAACGGAATACAGATGGCGGGGAAATACACGCGCTTTAACGGATAACAATTGTGTCGCGGATTTTTTTGTTTCGAATTCCAAACAGCGTTTCGGGAATACCACACATACTATCTATCATTGAATCTATTGCAATATACGAAAAGCTCCTCTACTGTGATCGTTCTATATACAAAATCGACTTCAACGCTAACATGTTATGAGATGTCTCGCTTCTCAAACCGAGATCCCAAGGTTATCGTACACAATCACGCCGATAGTAAATATCCTCGTCAATCACGGCGGCGAGATCGAGCGGGCCGACAAGAGCGAAATGTAAATCGAACATGACATCCGGGTGCGAGTTCAAGCGAGCATCGGACTGCGAATTCAAAATGGAAACATTAACGAATGCCACCTAATCTAGCATCGAATCGATGAGATCGTTCGAGCGCGGGGTCGCGGCGCTAAGCGGCACAACTCGAACACAACGCCGGTCAATTCGTAACAATTCCAGTCCGCATTGGACCACGCCCGATGACTACGTTCGCCATTAGCATAATAATTGTCCCAGACGACGTGACTCACACGTTGCGAACATGTTTTTAATGAAGCTGCAGTCGTTAAACTTTATTATTATCGTGTACGTATTTGTACCGGTCGCCCTAAAAAATGAGGAAACTACAACAAGTCGCAAATGTTATTACAATTGAATATCCCTTCAACTGTATTTTATAATTGTAATGTTTCGTGTTATTTTCGCTTAAAAAATTAACAATGTTGCCGCGCAAAAGCTAATCACGGAGAATTGAAACGTAGCGCGCCTCGAGCGAGATACATAAAGCGGTCCGCGGTCGCACGCCGCGCCGATCGCTGCTCCAGATCTGCGGTCGTGGTCGCGCCGCTCGAGCATTATATGCAAATAGTGAAGCCGCTCGCTGAAGACCCAAGTTGGGAACGCCAGCGACACCGGTAAGGGCGTCGTGTTCCGCGCTCAAATTACCGGCGCGCCGAAGAAACGGCTCGTCAAAATCGCTAAAGAACCCGACCGCGCCAAAAACGGCCTCGAACTCAACTTTACGTTCATTATTCCCGCAATCTTCGGCATTCACGATGCCCGCTGCGGCGCAAAGTATTCGTTTCTTCGCGTTTCACGTGAAAAGCAAAAAGTCACCCGCGTTGAATTTATGTCGGCGACTTGCACCAAAATCTCCGGGTCCTAACATATAAATAACGATTGTGCAACACATGTCAACCCTATTATATGCGCGGAGCGTGCTCGGGATGTTAAGCCGATGGAAATAAACGTCCCATGAATTCATCCTCATTCTGCAATTTATTAGGCAACGTTGTTAGTTATGTGAGAAGGTAAAAAGAAATTCTTAATATCAGAACGGTGGAAAGAAGCGCGATATGCTGCGAATATAAACAGCTCAAGTGCGCGCTGACAGGTTTCATGAAGCATTCATCGACATCAATTTAGAGATACACCTCACGTATATAAATAATATCGGTTAACATGATTTCTTATCAAAAATTGTAACATTCGAAGCAACCAATACATACAACACTTTGTTATAATTAAATAAGATTAACTGATTTCCATAGTACTGTAGGTACTGCAGTGTGTTAAAAAACATATCTCATAGGAATTTAATACTTTTACAATTTAGATAACACGATTATTAATGAAAACGGAAGCTAAACAAATGAGGATTAGCGTCGTGGCCGTGAAAAAGTATCAGTACAAGATAAGCGAAAATTCACAATTGTTCAGTCTTGCAATGAAATCATTGGGAATTGTTGGTCAATTGACGAAGAATTCTTGGTTTACATAAACGATTCCGTAGCTTATTCGTTGGGTTGGTGGGAAAGAACCTGCCTGGGAGCCCCTCGGGCCCACATTCCCTTTACATCGGCCTCAGCGCCCCGGGCCACCAGCCGCCTGACGCAACGCCGGCTCAACGTTAGACGGCCAGACACGTTCCTTTGCGGTTCAAACGGAGTTCGTTGAAGCCACTTCTAGTTTAACATTACATTTGGCGGACAATTAATATTCGTTGTAGACTAATTAAATGTAGCCAAGTGTTAATTATATTCGCACATTCAATCTACATCTTAAGGCCGGTTCAGACTACGACACTATACACCGTACACTCAGTGTATACATCGAATGTCTCTGTGTGAA
>DWQT01000712.1:0-20403 GCA_018244895.1 Myscelus amystis hages | reverse complement strand
ACGTCAGTGTACGTGTACACGGCGGAGCTGTACCCCACCAAGTACCGCCACAACCTGTTCGCCTTCTCCTCCATGATCGGCCGTATAGGGGCCATCGTGGCACCGCTCACGCCCGCTCTCGTAAGTCTATCTTATAAGTTATGGAATTTTCATTCACAAAGTTCCTCTATAATACTCGCATATAAAAATAGCGAGTACGTATGCACTTTCAAATGATTCGTTACACGCGGCAGTAGTCCCCTTATCTACAAATAGATGAAAGTCTTAATCTCCTTATTTTTTAGGCGCTAACAGTATGGGAAAGTTTACCTTCCGTGATCTTCGGCTGTTTCGCGTTTGTCTCGGGGTGTTTGATATTCCTGACGCCGGAGACGCTCAGCACGAAGTTGCCCGACACCATGCAGGAGGCAGAGCGGCTCGGCAACGACCCCCGCGCCTGAATGCAATCTTGTAGCGCAACCAATTGTTACAACTTTATTCACAGTATCTTATTATCAGTTATCTCAGTGTAAGCAACAAGGTGCAGTCGTTTTGGACAGTTTACGACCAGTGCAATTTTTATAATAAGAATAACTTTATATGGATTTAATTGAAAGATACGTAATTCGATTATTTGTAGGCAGGTAGGTACATATGAAAGTATTTCGTTGTAAATACCAATGATATTATATCATTTGAGTGGGACTTTTTATAGAATGTCATATGGAAATTTGTCATTTTTTTCACTCTGATGCGACATTTTAATATTATTGTTGATTCAGAGTAAATTACTTAAATTGTGTTTTTTAATTTTCACGCCTCTGTGAATGTAGGCGCGTCGAGCTTTGTATTTGTAAATATTCTTACGATCTGTATTACTCCATGATCGGGCTCCATATACTGACAAAATTATCTCATTTTGTGATAAGGATATTCATAAGGACGAGTGCAAAAGTGTATTGCGATAAATTATCTGGTCGTATGTTAACGAATCGAATTGCATAATCACGAAACAAAAAACGGCGGGTCCAATTCGATAATCGGGGACGACGCGATAAGATTACTTTACATATTTAGGATATTTTTGCAACAGTAACAATAACAAGCGACGACGTACAACAGCATGGTTTGTTTAACTCGAGCGACCGTCGCCTACCACCCGCCCGCCGGCCGGCGTGTCGCCGCCGGCTGCCCGCGGGACGCCGCGCTGTACTCGTATAACTGTCGCTTTGATATTTACACTCAAATTATAAATGGAAATATACATACATATTTTTACATCTCGCAACTAAACTGCTAAAAATGTTTTGATAAAATTGAATACGGACTTAGGCAGTTTGAACCCAAAGGAAAGACAAAAATACCTCAATTTTATTGAACTCATTAGTATCTTTTCGAAATACTGGAAATTAACAAACTTAATATTTAACATTATTAATTTTACACACACCGGAGAATCGTTTATAATTGTTAAGTGTTCAGCAGTAGCGGAAGAAAAACAAATTTGCCTACTGTTTACATTATTAGGTCGGAAACAATGTTAAGTTAGGAGCCACGTAGTACCGGGTAAAATAATAAAAATGTAAAAAAGAATCCGTGTTCCAAACCGATTCACATGACATTGCAATTGATAAACTGAAAGCAAACACATAGGTTTTACTACATAGTAAGTACATTCCATAAAAATAATCTGTAGACTTATCTATCATTATTATTTATATTGATATTAAAAAAATATAAAACGCGTCACGGCGCGACTCGCTTAATGAGACAGAAGCGGTCGCGGGAGCAGGTCGAGATGGCGGAGAAGCGGGACCAGATGGACCACGGCGGCGCGGAGGGAGCGGCGGCCGTGAAGAGGGTGAACCTGGACACGATCCTGGTGGAGGAGCTGGGGCAGTTCGGGCGCTTCCAGCTGCGCATGCTGGCGCTCACCGTCGCGGTGGTGATATTCGCCGCCTGGGCCGCCGGGGAGTTCAACTTCACCACGGCCCGAATAACCACCAGGTAATGAGTTACATGACTCATACATATATGTATATGAATATTGCCCCATCACGCCGGCTCACAAATAGGTATGGTTGGCAGAAAGCCCGGAGTGCGAAATATCTCCATCCTTAGAAATCTGATGTTTTTCTACTAGAATCTCTCACGATATATTGTTGGAAGCGTGACAGGTGTGCAGTTCCCCGCTCGGCCAGTGTGGTAGAATATGGTCTAAAATCTCCTCACTGCGGGAGGGGATCCGCGTTTAGCAGTGGAACGGTATAAGAGTCAGAAAAAGAAATAACACACAAGGTACTGACGTCGTGCCAAATAAATACAATGGAATGAAAACACTGCGCCCCGGAATATACCTATATCAGACGGCAACGATTATATTCTAAAGCCCACAGGTTCGATTACGAGGTAGATTATCAGTACGGTGCGAGTAAGGGACTATTCGTGGCGAGGTGTTATTTGTACTATATCTTTCAACCTTTCGTTAAAACGTTTCAAACCGCACTATGTAGATGCCTGGTCCCCGAGTGCGAGCCGGGCGGCGCGCAGCAGTTCCGCCCCGACTGGATCCAGAACGCGATCCCGGCCAGCGGGGGCGGCTTCGAGCAGTGTGCGCGGTTCGCCAACGCGAGCGCGCCGCGCAGTGACGCCTGCCCGCCGGACTGGTTCGACCGCGGGGCCGTGGTGCCTTGCGACGCCTTCGTCTACGAGAACACGCACAGCGTCGTCTATGACGTGAGAATTTATCGGTGTCTTTCAATTTCCTATGATCCAATTCAAAATGAAGTTATCAAACCTCAGCCGGTGGCTCTGGAATCTCGACCGTGAAGATACGGAAGCGGGATTGATAACGCGATAATTTAATTGTTCCATTGATTATTACAGGACAAGGCATAGAACGGAATTATGTATGATAATATATTGATCGTGTCTCAGTTAAACAAATCACGAAGGCACATTGATAACGTCGTTACGGCGACTGACAATGAAGTTGGAATGTTCCCTTTCCCTGGCGCAGTGCCTGTCGTTGCATAATTTTAATGAACATTTATTGATAATAATTATTTGGTATTTATTCGTATACGAATATATAAGTATTTGTGTGTGTAAGCTGGCTGTTTCTCCCGACTTCGCTGGTGCGGAATATTAAATACTTACTATTTTTCATCGGGCTCGCGTCGACATCGACGGACGATCAGCGTTATGTATAAATTTCTTAGAGTCCAAATGGCATGTTTCTAGTTTCAGTATTGAAGGTTCCACCATAAAAACTGTGAAATGCAATGCCCAAATTTACGTCCCCGCTACACACGTTGCTAGTTAACAAAGAGACTAGCTTCATATTTTTTTTTACCGTTCTAGTGGTCCACTGCTGGACCGGGTCTCCTCTCAGAATGAGAGGGATTTAGGCCACAGTCCACCACGCTGACCTAGTGCGGATTGGTAGACAGATGGTGTGCTAAACACCTCAGAAAATATTATACGATTTATAACATCTGTAAGGTGAACAGGTCTCCTCACTATGTTTTTCTGCACCCTTACAGAGCGAGTGATATTTAAATCTATGTAATTAACACTCAAAGGTGAGTGACGTAGTAGACGTGATCTATCAACGCACAGCCCAAACCACCGAACACATCGGGCTGAAATTTGGCATGCAGGTAGATGTTATGACGTAGGCAGCCGCTAAGAAAGGATTTTGATCAATTCTACCCCAAGGGGATAAATTAGGGGATGACAGTTCGTATGAGCCTTTGTTAATTTTAAGCCGATCGGGCTGAGACTTTCCATGCATAAAGCTACTTCTTAACGCGAGCGAAGCGGTGGGCAAAAGCTAGTTTTAGTTATGAAACGCACGTAACAAGTCAGAGGTGCATGTAAGGATCGAACCCAGACTCCCAGGAGTGACAGGCTGAATTTGAAACCAATAGTCTAATGCTAATATGGAATGTGGTAACCGCGCAGTTCGAGCTGGCGTGCGACGAGTGGCGGCGCTCGCTGATCGGGTCGGTGCGCACCGTGGGCACGCTGCTGGCGCTGCCCATCACCGGCTACGTGTCGGACCGCTGGGGCCGCCGCGTGGCGCTGTGCCTCAACGTGGCCAACACGGCCTGGCTCGGCCTCGTGCGCTTCTGGGCCGACTCCTACGTCGGCTTCATGATCTCCGAGGTGGCCGAGGCCGCCTTCGGGTCCGGGGGATTCTCTTGCGCGTACATTCTCTGTGAGTTGTTTGTCTATTTTGATACTGTCTAGGCCGCTACGTGTCAGCTTACGGCGAGTAAATGCAGTTTCTTAATACATTACAGCTCCCGTCCGATTTTACCGGCGTTATCGTGTCACCTCACACGTCACAGCATAATATGTAGTTCCCGATCCATAATACCACCGCTGTGTTATCATAGAATGTGTTATGTTATCGTGATCCTATTGTTTAATTACTCATATTGGACACGCTTTGTCACCAGTAATTTACGAATTAAATACATGACCTATCTTTCCTCGCGACGTCGTTCGCGTATCCTGGAATAAAAAGCGCTCATCCATTATCCTAAGGAAGAAATACATATTTAAACATTTTGTAAGTCTTTTAAGTGCCACGTCAGTACATTCAGAGTACAATACACACTTAAAAATATCAGTTGTAAAATGTCAATTCTGTAAAAACTGTGCATTATTGCATTAATTCCATATAAGAGTGGACACAACAACAAAAGTTCCACAAACATTCATACAAAATGTCACGTTCATAACAATAACGAGATTGAAGTCCGCTACTGATATAATAATTAATTAATTTCTAAGACGGACAGCTTATTGTAATTATGCTTTGGTCCTTGATTTATGTGTATCAGATAAAAGACACATTCAAGGTCATATTGATAACATTATAAATAAATCATTGATAATACACTTTCTCTATTATGAACCGATATGATAATAAGTGTTAAGGTGGATGATAGGTGTGCGATGAGTAGTATTTACTAAATATATAGCACAGGATTAGCTAGATCCATGATTAGCTAAATCCATGTCTATATACCTGATGGTTATTTCAAGCCGTATCTATTATGATAGGCTATATTGCCGTCCATCTCGCACGTCAATTAGTACGTTTTCTGACCTACGAGTATTGGACTAGTGTATGAGTATATTATTACGGAATTGACTAAGGTCCTTAAGGTCCAAGATTCGAAAATAATTTTCCCTTAAAACCTGTACGAGTATGCCTTGAGAGTATTGCTGTGATTTTCATGTATATTGCTATTTTAATAAAACTTCAAGACATTTATTATTGTCAAAAGTTTCTGTTTACATATTTCTTGTCATTTGCGAATATTTTATTATCATTGATAAGATACCATGTAGCAACAATGTCTGGGCACGTCCTGTCCGCGTGCGAGTTAATCCCTTAAACAGTAGCGTGGCCTCTTCCTCGCGCATCCCTCCGTCCTATGATAAACGGTTTCCATTGAAATCCCAGTAGTGCGTATGTCCTTTTAGCGATAACGGATACATCACATGACATATTATATGTATGTCGGATTCTTGAAATATTGACATATACATGTATCATAAAATATAACAGGAATACGCTTTGAATGAGGTTGGATAATTTTCGAAGAACTTCGATATACCATATACCATATAATTCCGCAAAAATATGATGGTGATTATATTACATTTTGTGAATATTGTAAATGTTTCATGACGGCTCTGTTATCTTTCGTCAGTGATGGAACTGATGGGCCCAAAGTACCGAGTGGTGGCGGGCGCCTCCATGAACACGTGCTTCTCGCTCGGCCAGATCACGCTGGGGCTGGTCGCGTGGGGCGTGCCCAACTGGCGCTGGCTCACGCTCACGCTCTACATTCCCATGTTCGTCACTCTGTCCTTCTACTGGCTCGTCACCGAGTCCGTGAGGTGGTACATGAGCAAGGGCCGCTACGACGAATCCGAAGCCGTGCTCAAGGAGGTGGCTCGAATCAACAAAACGACGCTGTCGGACAAGTCCCTGCAACTGCTGAGAGACAACGCCGAGGAGGAGAAGAGGAAGAACGCCCTGGACAAGGAGCAGAGGGCGACGGAGCCGTGGCTCGTCGTGCTCGTGTTCCGGCACAAGCGGGTGTTGGTGCGGGTGCTGACGTCACCCGTCTGGTGGATCACAACCACCTTCATCTACTATGGCATGTCGATCAATTCCGTGAACATGTCCGGCAACCGGTATTTGAACTACGTTGCGGTGTCTGCGGCGGAAATTCCCGGATACTGGACGGCGGTGCTCCTGATGGATCGCATTGGCCGCAAACCGGTGCTCATTGGGGCCTTCTGGGTGTGCGCTGCTTGTCAAATCGCATACATTTTCATGCCGGATGGTAAGCGAATGCTACGATCTAAGGACATAAAAATTAATTGCCGGTAGACTGACGAAATAAAATGTTACGGGTTTTTCCTCATGTTATAGTTTTTGATATTTTTGAATTAATCACGGCACGTTTATGCTGTAGTCCGATTGCTCGTCTTTACTGAACGATCATCAGATGAGTCCAATATTATATTAATGGATGGTATCGTTTCTCGTGCAGGCATGTACGGCGTGTCGCTGACCGTGTACCTGGTCGGCAAGTACAGCATCGCGATGGTCATGACGTCCATCTACGTGTACACGGCGGAGCTCTACCCGACCAAATATCGCCACAGCCTCTTCGCCTTCTCGTCCATGATGGGCAGGATCGGCTCCATTATTGCACCCCTTACTCCCGCTTTCGTGAGAGCTTCATTCAATATTTTTTTTCGATTCACTCATGGTATTATTATCACTCCGGGACCCCGAATGCTTTATTTTTAGTTTGACTCATCTGAATGTTTATATCAGGCGATGGTCCGAAGTCAGATATTGTCGTTAAGTAATGGGCGACCAAATGTTTTAGGGTGAAGCCGTGTGGGACGACCTGCCGTTCGCTCTGTTCGCTGGCTTCGCTCTGCTCTCGGGAGCTCTGGTGTTCGTCACGCCGGAGACCCTCGGCACCAAAATGCCCGACACCATGGAGGAAGCGTCGCAACTCGGCCAGAAGAAGAAAGTGGACTCGTGATCTTAAGCGTAACATTCGTTTACATGAACTATGGCACATTAATAATAAATAACGAGGAGCATCAACCGTGTGAAAGTACAAAGTAAATAATCGGACTGGCAGTTGGGAACAGACGCATCGCTCACTCTTGATTACTGAGGTATACTTACAGTTATACTCGTATGTCTGTGATCATAGGGACCATATTTGGACAGTATGTAGTGAAGATTATTAAGACATTTATATATGTTATTTAATGTGGATATTAAATTGTACAATCTGTGAAGTGAGCCAGGGCTGCCTTGCGATGGCCGGAGCAGCGGGATATCGCCCCGGGCGCCGCGTGTCGGGAGCTGTCCTACCGCTGTATACTCAAATATCAATATAACAATACCCAGATAACACTTCCTAATATAATAAAAACTGGTGTAAACAAGTTTCATATTATCAAAGAATTTTATCTAAGTTTTATTGCAACGCGTGTCTTGCTCGAAGTCTGCTTTGAAAATGTGTTTTCATAATATATTTAAGAATATTTATTTTATTAGTTATGTCTAAAATAAAGTTGAATTGCTTAATAACTTCTGTTTTATTTCAGTAATTTTTATTTATTTAATTAATAATTTAGTACATGGGAAAACTTTATATAAAACTTACGACGACAACACCATATCTATATCGACGTTATAAATAACAGTATGTATGACATATTAGACAAAGGGAAAAGAAGCGAAATAAGATCGTCAGGACCATAGTCGGTGGTCGGTCGGTGGGGGCTGATAGGTATACGCGTGTATGTAAGTACTTACATACTTTGACTCGGTTGGCAGTCCTGCCACGAGACCCAGACTTTAAACAGCCGACAGTACTGAGTCGACACGGGGATTTTCCCCGGGCAAGTCTAGGAATAACATCTCATTGATGAGTGTCACTCGTAATTATAAAGAAAACTGTGAAGAAATATGTCTTTAATCTTTTCACAACTTTTGCCGTGAGCGCACCTGTAACATATTGCCAATAGATAAAATAATACAATGCCATTACAAAATACAGCTCAACCCAGAAATTTATCGAATTGTCAATAAAACAACTTTAGATGTTGTGATAAGAGAGTATATTCTGGTTCTGGGCGTATTTTGTCTGTCTGTGCATGTGTGTGATTGCCTCTGCATATTGAATCCAATAAGACATATTTATTACTATTTATATGTCACGTTACACTTACTGGCCGGCGAGAGTTGTCGCTAACATGCCATGCATAAACTCCAGACTGAATAGTCTGATTTATGAGTATTATTACTATACCATATTGAAACTATCTAAATTAAGAGTTGGAACGCTCAGACTTTGTACGTATATTCAGTACATGGTAAATCTTCGGCACTCCAGTTTAGGTGGTTCATGAATTTATTAGTATGAAGTGCATTAGCATGTTCAGCGAAATCACAGATGCCAGTAATTGGAGGGGATATATGAGACGATGTTAACCGGCATATAGTATTCTTAATGTACACGCGAATACAATGAATTAATAATAGTTGATGAATACATTTGAGATAAGTTGAACAAGGCTCGGCACAGAACCGGTGTGACGAATAACAAATTATGAGAATATTTGCTAGGAACATTTTAAATTCAAGGCCGTTCTAAACGAACTGTATTCGCGGGAGTAAGATGTTTCAGTCACTCGTCGTACTTTACCTCAGTAGGCTGAATTTGTTCTCGGAAAGCGTACGCATGTGACATAGTTCAAGTTCGGGGCTCTCCGACCCGGGAATCGAACGGGAAACGTCGGCCGTGTATAGCCTTCCCGTTCGATACCTATAGCCATAATATTTTACCCTTACGTTCAAGAAATGGCACAAATATAATTTGCGTTTTTATACAATCATAAAAGTTGTGATTTTTCCACCATATTTTAAATATCACACGAATGGAGCCACACCGACCGCCTTGTATAAGACTACGTAGATAGTGGATACTGCGCTATTATTTCATAAAAAGATATCGTAGCGGCGATGGCGTCGGTAGCGGCCGAGAAAGCGCCACCCGGGAAGGAAAACGATGTAGAGAGCCCAATGAAACATAAGATAGACCTGGACACGATACTGGTGGACGAGCTCGGGCAGTTCGGGCGGCACCAGGTGCGGGCCGTGCTGCAGGCCGTTGTGGTCGTCATCTTTATTGGTTTTACCACAAACGAGTTCGTGTTTACAGCCGGTCGCATCGGAACACGGTAGGTACTCGTACATTCTGATCCAGCAGCTTCAGTTCTATTGCAAAGATTGATACAATCCAAATATTTGATTACCGGACAGCCGACTTTGTTTTCAAGCAGAATTGTTATTTGGCTAACTATAACAGTGGGTGGCGGCCGTGGAGTCTAGCTATGATGAGGTAGTTCGGTTCGATTAACACATAGCATCAATAGCACGTCGAAACGATCCCCTCTGGAGCTTCTTAAAACCTCGCGAGCAAGTTTAGCACGTATTGTCGTATTACAAATGTTCCCCTTTTAGCTGCGTCATTCCAGAGTGTGAACAAGACGGGGTCCAAGAGTTCGCTCCAGAATGGATTCTGAACGCCGTGCCCGCCAGCGGCAGCTCATTCGACAACTGCGCCAGGTTCCGTCCTCGAAATGCCACCAGCAATGTTTCATCCCCTACGAGCGGCCGCTGTCCGGCCGCACTATTCGACCCCAGCGCGCCCGGCGCCTGCGAGCAGTTCGTCTACGAGAACACCAACACGATTGTGTACGATGTGAGACTTGGACATTATATTAACATCACCTACACCTTCTTGGCCCGATCATAATTCTTTATTTTTTAAATAAACCATTATGAAACAGTTTTTCGATAGATTTTTTATTAACGAATGATTATATTTTTTCAGTTCGATCTGGCCTGTGACGAATGGCGGCGTACTTTAATAGGCTCGGTGCGCACCTTCGGCACGATGGTGGCGTTGCCCATGTCCGGATTCATATCGGACCGATGGGGACGACGGACTATTTTATGTATCGTGGCCTTTAACGCCGCATGGCTGGGCATCCTCCGATACTTCGCCGACACCTACATTGGATATCTCATTGCCACTTTTGCAGAGTCCATGTTAGGATCGGGTGGTTTCGCGAGCATTTTTATTTTGTGTAAGTGACATTCTTTCAATACAGATATTTATTAATTTTCCTTTTAGTCTTTGTTATGATTCTAATGTTGGGCATGTGTCTTACACTGTTTTTTGCACCACTTTACTAATGGTAAAATTGGAATTGTTTTCCCACAATTAACGTTAGATATTCTTGTCCAATAGTGATGGAGACTATGGGTCCGAAATACAGACCAGTGGCAGGAGCCATCCTGAATTCTTCGTTCGCCGTGAGTCAGGTCTTCACGGGCCTCATAGCGTGGGCGGTGCCGAACTGGAGGATGCTGACGCTAACTCTTTACGTTCCTCAACTGATAACAATAACATACTATTGGATTATCACTGAGTCTGTGAGGTGGCTGATGAGCAAGGGAAAATATGATGAGACAGAAAAAGTTTTAAAACAGATTGCGAAAGTAAATCGGACATCTTTATCTGATAAATCATTACAAGGACTGAGGGATTGCGCCGAGCAGGAAAACAGATCGAGAGAAATGGAGAAATTACGGAAGTCCGACGAGCCCTGGTTGATAGTGCAGGTGTTCCGAAACAAAGCTATCCTGCTTCGATGCGCCGTATGTCCGATCTGGTGGATTACTATGACTTTCATTTACTATGGACTCTCCATTAATTCTGTTAACTTGACGGGAAATCTATATTCAAATTACATCGTAGTATCAGCCATCGAAATTCCAGGCTTTTTTACAGCTATGTTTTTACTGAGAAAAGTGGGAAGGAAGGTGATACTTATTACGTCCTATTGGATTTGTGCCGCTTGTCAAATTGCATACATTTTTATACCGAACGGTAAGAGGGGATACGCATCATAGTTTTAATAAAATGTGTGCCTCATTGGATTTGTTAACTGGCGGTAAATACAGGAAATGAGTTTTATAATATTTGAAATGGTAAATGTTTACAGAGCAGTACGCGCTCACCCTGGCCGTGTACTTGGTGGGCAAGTGCAGCATCTCGGCGGTGGTGACGGCGCTGTACCTGTACACGTCCGAGCTGTTCCCCACGGCGCGCCGCCAGACCCTCTTCGCCTACAGCTCCATGATGGGCAGGCTCGGCTCCATCGTCGCTCCGCTCACGCCTGCTTTTGTAAGTTGAAATCTTTGTCGTTTTGAATTGTTTTGCAGAAGTTTGCGCCGGTACTATTGTTATTGAATCGATCCAACCGCACACCGATCTCGGTGTTATTTACACAATTTTTCGACATTTGATAAGTATGGGAAGTTTGACTTAAAATGAATAAATAGATTTTTATATACAATATAACATAGCATTAACTACGAATACATGGATATGTATCCACCGGCTCTGTAGCAAATTGGTAAATACCTTTCTGGTTTTTGAAACTTACGTTTGTGCTGAAAATTTGTTGCTAATTTACTTCACGACCATAATCCTTTAGTTATTGTGATTTGATAAACACTTAATGGGACTAAAATATTCCTCTGATACCAAACCGAATTTGACAATCTCGTTGTGAGTTATGAGGAACCTCGTTATGAGTACAATAAGTGTAAGAGATTATCATAGCTTATCTATACACGAGTATACATATATGTATACAGGAGAGTTACAGCGACAGCGACTCATCACGATATCTCTGGAACCGGAAGACCCAGACACTTGAAATTTAGTACAAATATTCCTTTCGGCGAGTAGAGGTCAGCTAAGAACGAATTTTACGAAATTCCACCAGTGAGGGAGGTTGCGGGGGTGTAGCAAAGCAACGTTTGCCGGATCAGCTAGATTAATACCGTCGTGTGGTATAACTGCAGGGGGCGGCGTGGGGCGGGCTGCCGTTCGCGCTGTTCGGCGGCTGCGCGCTGCTGGCGGGCGCGCTCGTCTGCCTCACGCCCGAGACCGGCGGCGCGCGCCTGCCCGACACCATGGAGCAGGCGAGCCGAGCTGGCGATCGACCCGGTCACACCTGACAATACCTTCATTTATTTACAAAATGCACGTTAGGATTAACTTTGTGCCCGAATGAGTCAATTTATACTTACTATGTTTAATAATAACATTTAGTGTGTGTTACGAGCATGTTTGCATGTTTTTTTAATATGTATAATTTTTGACGGCAGCAAAGGAATATAAGGAAAAGATGGAAATATTTTTTTGCATATTAAAGGTAAAAATAAAAGAAGTTGTAGTTCCTTCGCACCTCAAGGTCACGGGGCATTTTGATAAAATGTAATTCACACGTAAATATTGACCATCAGCTCGACGTATTATATTATAAAGTTTATCATTACTTTCTCTTGTATCGCAGGCGTTAGATATTACGGTGAATTATACAGTAGGTATACTTACTACATTTTTAAGATTACTTTCACCTTTTTTGTCAGCTGTAATTTTCCTTTTTTCATGCATGCTCTTGCGAAAATTTTAGATAAGAATGTAGCAAACGTTTACAAATATCCCGTTTTTCCAACATTCGGGGGATATTTTTCATTTTTATTTTTTTATTTTTATTTTTATTTTATACAAAATCCACAGCTCTTAATGACTATAAATATATCTTACAAACAGAACTTTCAGCCAATTACGGATTTACATTTCGTATACATTATTCTATCACTAAGTACGTACAATCAGGAACTTAGTAAGTACGAGTAAGTATAATGTTTGCATGTATGTGAATGTGTATGTGTGTGGTGAGTGAGTGGAGTGAGTGTGTGTGCGTGTGAGTTAATAGCTGATGAGTTTAGTGAGTCTAGCCTAAGTATCATTTTCATGTAGAATATTTATTACTTTTTGCTTGAACGAAGATTTGCTGCAATTAAACATATCTATGCTGCTGAATTTTTTATTATATGTTGTTTGCAGCCTGTTAATAACTGAGTTTCGTGCATATTTAGTACATTTCTGACTAGTAGCGAATAGTACTGTATGTCTGGTCCGAAATTTTGGGACGCAGAAACAAAGGGCTTTTGAAGCTAGCTCCAAACAGTCAATATAACCGTTGCAGATGGCATGCAGAAATGACATATCCAATAAGCTACGTCTACATTGAAGAGGTGTAAGGTTGTGACTATTACACATTTTATAATAATCTGAAGAGTTGTTGTGTGAAGTACGAAAGTTTAAATGTTTTAGGAACTTAAGTTGTATACGCTCTAATTTCTGAATTGAATTTATATATTGAGGATTCCAAGCAACGCTACAGTATTCAAGTACACTTCTTACATATGCAGCATATAGTACCCGTAAACAACCAACATCAGTGAAAGGTTGACTGACTCGTAATACGAAGCCGAGGTTTTTATATGCTTTGGTTGTGATTGTGTCTATGTGTTCAGAAAACGTTAATTTTGAGTCGATTTTGACACCGAGATCTGAGACAGAATGTACCATATCAATTTGGACATTATTAATTGCGTAAATGTAATTTATAGGGCTTCGCTTCCTAGTGAAACTTATGAAAGAACATTTTTTTAAATTTATTCCTATATGATTATCAGCATAATATCGGCTTAGTCTGTCTAGATCGCCCTGAAGTTTGGCACAGTCAGCAATTGATTTTATGTTCATGTAGATCTTTGTATCATCTGCGTACATCAGAAAACTTGCGTGTTTCAAAGATTTACCCACATCGTATAAATAACAAGCATACAGCAGGGGTCCAAGAATTGATCCCTGTGGTACACCCGAGGGGACCTTTATGAAATCTGAACGAGCGCTTCCTACGACAACGGCTTGAGATCGATTGCGTAAATATGATTCCATCCATCTTAATAGATTACCATGAATACCTAGCTCATTTAACTTTCGTATTAGTGTAACATGGTCAACTCTGTCAAAAGCTTTTTCAAAATCTGTATAGATGACGTCCACCTGTGAACCGCCTTGCATAGTATTCGACACATAATCAACAAAAACTCCTAAATTGGTCGTCGTAGATCGCCCTTTTATGAATCCATGTTGTTCGGGTGGGAGTGATGGCATTACTACAGGGTATATGAAAGCATGAACAACTTTTTCACATATCTTGCTAAGGACATTAAGTATTGAAATGGGTCGGTAATTTTCAATTGAAGTTTTTAGACCTTTTTTATGAATAGGTACTATATGCGCCTTTTTCCAGATGTCGGGAAAATATCCTTCCCGATAGCATCTGTTAAAAATTAGTGAAATTGGTGAAGCTAAGGACTCAGCACAATTGACAAAAAATATTGGGGGAATACCATCACAGCCAGCTCCCTTGGATGTGTTAAGATTTTTAATTAGATCAAGGACATACTCCCTTGTCACAGTAATATCATGGATAGTAGTAGACGCTTGTGATGGAGTATTATGTGAAACATTATCCTGTTGGTTGCATGGTTTATTAAAATTCTTTTCGAAAAAATTATTAAAGGCAAAGCAAATTTCCGATTGATTACTTAGGAATATATTATTATACGTCATTTGTTGGGGGTAATTACAAGTGCTTTTCTTTTTTGACTTTATATATGACCAAAAATATTTAGGATCAGCTTTTATCTTTTGTTCCGAGAATGATATATAAGATTTGTAACATTTAGTTTGTAATTCCTTCTGCTTATGCCTGAGGTCTGCGAAATGAGTATAATCATTCGGATTTTTGTATTTCTTCCAATTATTATGAGTTTTAAACTTTTCTTTTATTAATTTTATCAAGGACCTGCTATACCAAATTGGGTATGTGTAGGTTCCGTAGCAACGAACCTTTGAGACGTACGTCTGTATATAATTATTTAGTATAGTGTAGAAAGCACCTATGACAGTCTCAATGGTAGATGTATCATCCGTTATAAACGACCAGTCTTGTTTATTCCGTAGATCGCTAATGAGATGGTAATTCGCCTGATCGAAACGATATTTTATCCGCGATTGCTTCTTGAGAGGACGTATCAGAAAATCTGAGGCAGTTATGGAGAGCGCTGGGTGATAAGAGTCATCCTTGACCAAATGAAAGTTAGATTTATGTACCGTTACCGCCGAATCCGAAAATACGAGGTCTAACATTTTACTTGTTATATTTAAGATACGATTTTGTTGAACTAGGCCCATAAATGATAACTGTGCGATGAGGTTTGATGCAGAGTTTTGAATTTCGACCGATCCCTTCCTTAACACAACGGGGTCTGCGGATGACCAATCCACACAGGGCAGATTAAAGTCGCCAGCGACTACAAAGTGGTCATTAGGATGATCATTGCGTATTTTTGACAATAAATCTATAAGCAATTGCGTTCTCGTCGGAAGTAGATTATTAGGTGGTATATAAACAACACCAATGTGTAAGTCATATGCTAGGCCAATTGCGTCGCATGGCACTGTAACCCAGATACATTCTAAATCATTACACTGCCAGTCAGGTCTCATGCGTGCTTGCAGGTGCGGTGCACACATTATCATTACCCCGCCCCCTAACGATCGACGGTCGCGCCGAAATGCAACAAATCGATTATCACATAGTTCAGTGTCCAATATCCCGTCGCAAAGCCAAGTCTCCGTTACCATTACAACGTCGCAATCAAGAAGAAGTAAATTACTGTAGAATTCGTTTGTTTTGGTCCTCAAACCGCGTACATTCTGGTAAAACAGTTTCAATTTTTTTAAAGTGTCATCCATTATGCTAGGAATGGAAGCAGATAATACTTAATAGACGTCTCAGCCTCAGAGCCAGCGATGTATATAATGTGTAATTTATTAAGCATTTTCCTTCGATAAAAATAAGTTTTACGTACGGATACATTGAATATGAATGCATTAAATAAAGTAATGGTGAAAGCATGAAACAGTACATAAAATACAATATAATATCTAATTTGCAAATATATAATATTCTGTAAATGAACTATGAAGTTAAAGTTATATCGTAATACTATTAAACATTTCTTGTATTTAACCATGTCATGTACTATAATGTAAAAATTATGTTCATGATAAATAATGTAAAAGGAAATATTGCATTGTGATCGTTTAAGGAGAGTTACTATGTAATAGGTGAATACACAGATCTCAGATGTGTACTGTATATTGAGAATAATACGTAATTTAATACTTAATTCATTAATTATGTAAAATATATTAAATGTGTCTAGTGTAGCAAATAAAATCATTTGGTCACTCCGTAACCTTAGTAAGTACAATGGAATTTTAATATAGGCGTACGGTTTATGTGATCTGCATAGTGTATTAAACAATATATATGTGTATAGCACAGCGTGTTGAAACAGTGTGCAACGAGTAACGTACAGTATAAGATGTAGAACAACAAGTATATAATGTAAAGTGAGTATAATATTCAACTTTAGTGTAGTATGTGTGTTATATGAATTTAATTTACTTACTGTGGAACAAATAAGCGGTTGGTTACACGCTAAACAGGGCAAGCACAGTATGAATCCATAATAGGCACGTAAACTATTAGATTTACACATTAAAAACATTAAGAAACTTATCAAACTTATCAGACTTATCAAACCCATCAAACTATCTTGACAATGTCCGCTGCCGAGTTTCTGGGTATCGGAGGGGATGTATCGTTCTTTCGGACAAATATGCGACAGTTTTTTGTCCAGATATACTTATAGTATATTTCCTTACTTCTCCGTTTGCACGAGGACAAAAGCATTTTATTTTCTCTCGTTAGGTGCTCATTAACATATATCTTACAATTTTCACTTCCAATACCCACATTACTCGCGTTGAGATTCCGATGCTTACGCGCAGCGGCCATTATGTGATCTTTAACCGAGCGTTGTCTTAGCCGGGCGATAATAGGGCGCGCACACGCTGCACCGGCGGCACGCCGCGGCTGCACTCGATGCGCGAATTCTATCTCAGATGTTTCTATGGGGACTCCTATGTGCTGTGAAATCCTTTGCACTATGTTGAGAGTGTTTTCAGCTTTGTCTTCAGGTACTCCTGTGATCTCAATATTTTGTAATCTAGACCACTGCTGTTGTTTCATGTAGTCCTCTTCGAGAACCCTCACTCGAGATGTTAGTTGAGCAACGGTCTCCTTGAGGGTTTTATTCTCATCCTTGAGGCACTGCAGCGCTGACGACGTTGTGCTCATAAGGTTTTTGAGTTCATCATATTGTGCATTTACGAAGGTGATGGACTGCTGAAACTCGGCAAGGCGATTATTTATATCGCGAAGATGGGTGTTGACCAAACGGTTGAGGGACGCTTCCAGTACGGCCTCAAGTTCCTTTTTTATTTCGCTCTTTAGGATTTCTTTGAGCTTATCTTCTGTAATGTAGGTTTCCACCGCGCGATTCCGTCTCATAGTTACATGGGGTTCTTCAGGTGAGCGGACCGCTTCAGACTCTTCTTCTATTGTGGACTGGTAAGCTGAACGAACTGGAGTGTTGGTGTTGTCGGGTTTCGGCTGCTTACTTTTACATTCCAGACATTTCCAATTCCGTCGTACCTCCTGGCTCATTTTTCTATAACGCTTCGGAGATCAGTTAGCGCACATAAGATCATATATTTGAGTACAGTTATAACGCTTTCCACCGTTTAATATAAATATTTATTATGTGGCAGGGATGCAATGTTTCCGTCGGGGTAGTTGCGAGCCATCTCCGGGTGTGGTACTAGTAATATACGAGTACAAATCTACAAGTGTAACCGCGTTTTAGACATTTATGTATGTAGTGTCGATCAGCTGACCACATCACGTGATGCGTTCGTAGTTATTACAAATTGAGTTTATTTTCAGTGCCAGAGACTAATCATTCTTCAGAGCCAAACAAATTAATTACCATTCTATTGTGATTTCCGTCAAAATTAAAACAATCTGCATATGCTAAATTCGGAGCAAATTGAATATCGCATCTCAGTATGGAAATTGAATCAGGGCGTGCGGGAGCGGCTCGCCGGCGCGGCCTCCGAGCGCGGCTGCTCCTTCGCATCGCGGGGCCGGCGGTGTTTCTCATTCATTACACTATTGCGCTTCCTTATACGACTATTATAATCAATAGAGACACCCGATATGGACACCCTGTTAATATAACCATGTTTATAAGGTGTTCAAATCGAGGGTTACAAATCCTAAAACAAAACATTATTTGCACTACAAAACAACTTATTTTTAGTATGATCAGACAGCACCGCGGTCTGACGGTGCTCTATCGTATAATTACCCTAGTCATTAAAGTGTGATTATAAAAATTAACCAGAGACGTCGTATTGACCACGCCGCCGAGCACTACGCTAATAAACGTATCTACATGTGTGTATGTAATCTTAGGTACGGACAGACTTACGTAAAATGAAGCATATGTACGTGTCATTAATCATTTTAATTTCAGCAGCCGGCAACCTTCAACTCCTCGTCGAGTTATACATTAACAAGTCCTACGTCGCGCTAAGTTTACGACGCGGCACGCGCCAGACGGACTGATGCAAACCATAAATCCTGCACGAGAAGTTATTTGGCATAGTATAATATCAATGTGCATATACACAAAACATGGAAATCCCTATAGCCGTGTATAGTATACCTAGTATAGAATTTGTGTGGCATTCGTGGACTATGTTACAGTTTGATATTATAGAAACAAGCCCGAGCAGGTAGCCAACACAAGCATACAACCGACTCGACGGCAGAAATATGATGTATGTATACACGCAGCACACGTGTCATCTGGTCATCAAGGTATCACCTGGCCATCTGTTTTACAAGTATAAAATAAAGCGACGTTTTGGTATTCTATTCCCTATTGGTTACATAGCGCTCTATAATCAAAGAAAGTTATACAATTCCATAAACATCGTAAATATTCTCGAACATGCGATATTCTCTTTCATGTTCGCTCGTCGCACGCCCCGCGCCGGCGGCGAGCGGCCTGCGACGCTTTATCAACAAATTGTAACGCAATTTACTGAAACGGTTGCGAGTGCTTCGCCTGAAATCGCTAAGTGAAAGGGGAATTATTATTTCACTTTGAAGCGAGTGGAATTAGCTAAGTGGGCGCGACTGGCCGCGGGAGGCCGCCTCGCGCGGCCAGGCGCGGCGAGTACTTAAACGCAGGTTACGACATCGGTTTATTTTTATTTTTCCATTTAATATGTTTTTACCCTTTTGTACCCTTACGTAGGTTTGTGTAAATTCCATAATAACCTTGGTTGTGTACGATCAAAATGATTTTGTTTTTAAGAATTTATCACTAAAAACATATTTTATCAACATGGCTCGAGTACGGTACGCGAGTTATATTCTATTCTCATTGATACGTTTTTTATAATTTTTAGTTAACCGTATGAATGTTTGTTATGCGCTAATAAACGGCAAGGCTCGCTCGGCGCCGCGGGCGAGGTTGTATTCTTTTATTTTTCTGTAAGAGGTCGCCGGAGAATAGTCTCACCTGGTGTGTTGCTACCTTTTGGACCAGTGAACTGGCTATTCAAAAAATTTATACAAACCGTGATATTTATAAAAAACGTTGATTCTGCATAGAAAACTTGCAAAAAGCAAAAGATATCTATTTTTATTAAACCTCTGTTGAAAAATTAATTGTTTATTTTATCTTGCCTTTATATTTTTGATACTGTACAGACTACTTCCAACCGAGCGCTATCCAATAACCGGGATTCCGTTCATTACTTCAGAACGACACTTGTCATCTAACGCTCGTGTAAAAGAGAAGCGCACGAGCGCCGTCCGAGATACAGCTATTAGATGACCGCGAGGTGTTTCACGAGGCGTAATTAAAATCGATCAAAGCGACCTCCCGCAGCCGCCGGCGCCGGAGGCGGGGCGTCGCCGCGGCCGCGTGACCGCCTTGCACTAACTAGCTCTTACTTGGACGTTCCTTAGTCCTCTGAAAACAGGTGATGTTTCACATTGTTGAGTCGCGTTTTTGCGAACTGTAATTCAATTTATAAAATCATTTTCTAATACACTACCGCTCTTATGTCGGCTTGCCTGTCGTCGTTAAGTCTCATTTATACAACTTTGTCGATATACAGGGTGCTTTATGTGATCGTTATAGTCGCATTGAATTCGAACGTTCCCCCTTTCGTAATGACTCCTTCGAGGACGGACGTCCGCGGGTAGGTGGCCTTAAATATTATCATGATTACATTACACATTATAGACCAGTGCTGAAAACTTTTGAGAACGAAAAAAATAGTAACAGGATGAGACCTTTTGGAAATACGAGAAAATATTTGAAAAATAATTTCAAGGCAATCTGAGGTCGGGAAGGGGGGG